>JAINUW010000339.1:292500-312500 GCA_020205615.1 Panax quinquefolius | reverse complement strand
AAATAAATAATATTTATTCTACCATAGGGATAAGCCTCCCTAGCGATTAACAACTTTCCAGATAATATAAATTTCAACATTAATCATAAAAGAACCTTTGAGTAAATAGTTACCGTACAATTCAATCATTTCCACCATACAATGTCCCAATTAAATATAAGACATGGAATTACTGTCAAGTCTTATTTTATTTAATTATATGTATTTTCGACGCTTAAATGCACAACTCTAAATAATGCAAATTAGAAACTCCTTTCTAATTTTATTCTGCCTTGGCCAATGACTATTGTGACAACCCGAATTTTTATAGGTTATTAAAATAAGAATTTAATAATTAAAATTCTTATTATGAGATATTTTGAGTTTGAGTATGTATATGTGATGCCCCCAAAATATGTATACATCACCTATTCTGAGTCGCCAAAAATATGGTACAGAATACAAATACAATCTTAAATATACAACAAGAGTTGTGAGTTTTAATATACATATTATCTTCTAGACAATATCCATTCTCAGAATAAGTCCTCATTACAATTATTATCACACTATTTCATAGAATAGTGAGGACTACTAATGTTATCATCTGGACCGTCACTCCGTTCCCCGACTAGTCTCTGCTATGTTCTCATTTCCTGAAGAGAACAATGAAAGCAAAAGGATGAGCTCAACTAGACCAGTAAGAAATATTATGACTAAGATAATGCAGAATAAATTATCGTTAGCCTTCAACAGTGTTAAACTGATAAAATATAACAAACATCAAGTTTAACTGCAGCGAAACAAGAAATCCATTAAAAAAGTCAAGCAGAGAATAAAATCTACTATCTTTTATGATTTAAAAAGATTTTTCATCATTTTTATCGCTGAGACTCGACTTAATAAATAATCCACATCATCCCTGCACTACGGCTAATGATATTCATTAGTATCACGACCACAAATTATCCATGCACTACGGGCCAAGGATATTCGTGTATTCATCAATGGTCATGAGCATGCCAACAACTGTCCATCAATGCACTATGGCCCAATGAAGACTTTTATCACATCTATCATTTGTAACATTACGGTCATGATTATACCAAATAATCTCTGGTCATAATCATACCAAGTCCATCTATGCACTACAGGCCACAGATGACTTTCAACATAATATAAACATGAGGATGATGACAATGATATAAGAATTCAATAAAATAAGTTCAAGAATTAATTTATCCAGAACCAATAACGCCCAAATTGTCAACATGATACGCTTTGTGGGGTAAAACTCAAGAATGCTCGTAAGAATATTTCCATGAAAAGATATTTGGATGAAGCGTAAATATCAAGGATATTCCACTAATTTCATGGATTATAAAAGCCAAAACTTAACCAACCGAGTATAATAAAGAATGAAATAACAAAAGAAATCACCAGCATGCGATAATCCATGCATACGTGTGTTATTCCAACAAAATAATAAATAATCTAACCAAAGTCATGCGTAAATGCACGCATAAGATATTCCAATGTAATAATAAATAATGTAACCGTGCCGAGCAAAATTGCATGCGGCGGATGTTCCAATGTAATAATAAATAACGAAACCAAAGTCATGCGTAAACACACACGCAGGATGTTCCAAATGAATAATAAAGAATGAAATAATGTAAAAATTTCACCACGTATGCGGTGCCCTTAGATAGATAGGTTATTCCAACATAATAATAAAGAATGGAATAATGTAAGAATTTCACCAAGTATAGGGTAGTCCACAGATACAAGTTATTCCAATGTAATAATAAAGAATGGAATAACAGAAGTTCTCTTCATGAATACGAAAGAAATAATACCTCTTACCGTAAAAGAAGAGTATTCCGACGGGTAGGGCGAGGATATGCTTGAAGAAAACTTGCACTACGCTCAAAACTTCTTAAAACTCTAAAGAAATACGCTCAAGATTATAGAAGAGAATTTTCTTAATTTCTGGTGTAATTTCTATTCTAACTAAGCATCTTATTTATAGTAAAAATGTAAAGAGATATCTGTTTGATCACTGATAAAAATCAATGAAAATTTTCACGGATGTAGCTTTTGGATGTCGTGCCATGAAATTCAAAGCAATGTCAATAAAAACAAAACAAGGTATAATAATATATATATATATATATATATATATATATAACATATGTTGCCACATTCACGGGTTACACCCCGTGACTCCTTTATTTCCTTTAATCATGTATTACATATATTATAATAATATATATAGTAATCCCTGTCCCCCCCCATTCCCCAACAATCCCACCAAAATCATTATTTAATAAGTATATATATATATATATATATATATATATATATATATATATACACAAACCTAGATAACTTCTCCCACTATTTTGAAAAATGGGTAAATGGGGGGTCCATATAATAACATCCAAAACTTCATAAAAAAACTCTCAATATTTTTAACAACATTTATCATCATTATTATAATTCACAATATTAATCGACCGTGTCGCTCCTGTGAAAGAGGGGCTTTCCAATAAGGATTTCTCCCTATTGGCGTGTAATTAGGTGACTAAACCTCTGCTTGACAGAACTTCTAGACATCGTTAATATTACAAATAATAATATTAATAACTTTTTTGTCTCAATTATTGATTTATTAATATATAAAATATCAACAATAATTAAACCAAATAACGTGAGATACTATGCAACAATTACTGAAGCAATAATTGAACAAAACTGTAAGACCCCAAAATTTTTAAATAAAAAGGAATTTCCTTTATTTATTATTTTGAAATAGTAAGGGTTGATTTGATAGTTAAGGGTTAAATACGCAAATATTTCAAAATAAGCAAGTGGTTATAAAATATTCATTATTGTTTGGAATATTCGTTTGGTCGTGGAATATTCAGATCTGTCGGGAATATTCGTATGCGACCAGTAATGACCATGTGTGGGCCCCATAACTAAAAAGCGATTGGATGAAGAAAACGACAAATATAAGTTGTTTTTAAATAACGCGTAGTTGTTACTGCAGTAATCTTGTTGGAATACCCGGTGGTTAAAACACACTAATACGCGTTGTTGAATAAGAATACACCAGATTGCACCAATTATTGATTCTTACGTAAGAAGGCACTACTCAATAATGGTTACGAAATTACTGCTCAAAGATTTTATCGAGTTAATAATTGTCATTGATTGATATTTTATATTGTCATTGTTGTTTCAATAATTGTCATTACACAAGATTTTCATTATCGAAGCAATAATTCATATTATCTCAATAATATTATTAGATAACATTATTGGCAATGTCTAGAAAGTTCTCATCTAAGGAGAGGTTTGGTCACCTAATCATGCGCCAAAGAAGAAGAAATTCTTAATTGAAAGCCCCTTTTTTCGGGAACCTGCCTCAGTTGTCAATAGTGTGATTCTCAGTAATATTATTTGTGAATAATTAATTATTGATTTATATGATGAGGAAAATATTGATTTTATGTGGATATAGATGGAGAAAATTTTAAAAATGACAATTGTTGAAAATTAATATTTTATCTTTTTCCGATAAAATAATTCATTTAAATATATTATTTTAATAATATATTAATTGGTGATATTTTTACAACGAATGTGGGATATATGAGTATACGAGGAGGAAGAAGAGTTTTTGTTGCAATAAATGTTTAAAACATGTTAAACATGCTCGGTGGACCCCATTTATTGATCGAAATTTGATTATAAATTTAAAATTGTCCGCTTTATGGATTTCGGTCAATTTCTATTTGGAATTTGGAAAAACTTTCTTCTGCAAAGTTGTAGAGAATTGAATTTCCTATAAAACTCATGAGATTCAATTTTCTGATGAAAGGGCTATTTATTATGAATTATTGAAGTTCAAAGTCTCAAATAATTAATTTTTGGAAGTTTAAAATAATTTAAATTACAAAAAACGTTTTTCTTACTTTTTGAGAGGTGAGCTACATGTGTGGCTGATGGTTGAGTGTGTGTATGAGGATTTTGAAAAAATATAATAATATTTAATAAATTTTCTGCTTTGGTGTTCTAAGCAATTTCCTATAAATAGGTGCTTAGGTTAGAATTGAAAATCACACCGTAAACCCAAGTTTTCTCTCTATATTATCGATTGAGCGTATTCTTGTGAGTATTTTGAGTATACATTGAGTATTGCTAGATTTGCAAGTTCCTTCAAAGACTATACCCTTATTTCTAGCTAAAGTACCGATCTTCGAGGTAAGGAATATTATTATTTTTTCAGTAATGATATTATTTCTTCAATATCATTATCTTTGAAATGTCGATCCAAGTTTTTATCAAATTTGGAACTTTTTCATGTCGGGGTTACTATTCATGGGTTACTATTCATGAGTTACTATTCACGAAGTTACTATTCATGAGTTACTATTCACGAAGTTACTATTCACGAGTACTATTCATGAAGCGTGAAGATGTTTTTGTGGAATTTCTATCTTTTGGTGTCGAGTTACTATTCACGATATCGGCACTATTCACGATATCTGACACTATTCACGATACTACGGTACTATTCAATTTAAAAATAAAATTTCTTCTTTTTCGTCAAAAACATCTATTCGGATACTAACTCGATTGTATCCATGTTTTGATCATTCTTGAATTTTACACCACTATGATTATTTTTGAGGTATTTTTGGACGTGGATAAAATCAAGTACTTAATCCTTAATCCTTAATCCTTGTCATTTTGTTTCACCGGATTCGCTTCTTTAAAAAAAAAATATTTTCATCATCCTCGCCTTAAATGATGATATTATGGAATATCTTTGGCCCAGTAAAAAGATGAATGATTTCTTAAGAATATCTTTGGCCCAGAGTGCAAAGATGAATGATTTCTCAAGAATATCTTTGGCCGTAGTGCAAAAAGATGAACAGTGTTTAAATGAACATGACCAATCGATGAATATCTTTGGCCAGAAGTGCAAAGATGAATATTTGATTCCGTATGTATATTGATTGATGTTACAGGGGATAAAGATAGACGATGAACTTTTAAATTCATACATAGAAGATAGTAGTTTGCATTCTCTACTTAACTCTTCTAATGAATTATTATTTCCATTCACTGAATATTGATTTAAAATTTGTTGTCTATCAGATTCTATTATATTTTTCCTCGTCAAAGACTAACGATAATTTGTTGTATATTATCTTAGTCATAATATTCTTTATGAGCTAGTTGAGCTAACCCTTTTCCTTTTTGTTCCATTTTTCTCGTGAGGCGAGAATATAAGCGAGTACGAGCCTGGGGGTATGGAATGAAGGTTTTAGAAAGGATTGTTTAGTAGTCCTCACCATTTTTGTAAAATAATGTATCAATAAATGTGATGAGGATTTATTTGAGTATAGATATTGTCTAGAAGATAATATTTGTATTCAAACTCACGCTTTCTTGTTGTAATAATAAAGTTGTAGTTGTTTACATACCATGTATTGACAACTCGTAATAGGTGATGTATACCTATTTTGGGGCGCCACAATTGGTATCGAGCTTAGGATATGATCTCTGGCGGAGATCGGGGAATAGAACTAGGAGGGAGAGACGAGTAAATCCTTCGCTAGTGTGTCCTACCTAAGCTTATTTGTTAGTTGGTCAAGATATAGGGATATTATGTGATATATTGATTTCCTTAATTAACCCTTGTTTTATGACAATGATTTGAGAATGTCGATGAGAATATTAACAATGGAAATGAGACCGTGGAGATGCCTCAGTACTCACCAACGAGGAGAAGCGTGCAACAGTGGCAATGTTCCTCTCAGTGAACAACACCATTGAGTAGATGATGAACGAGGGATGTTTAGAAGTTTTTTTGCGTTCATGCAAAATCGCATTTAGGGAAACTTCGTGTTCAAAATACGAGGAGAAATGATAGCAATTCACGGGTTGTCACAAAACCAAGCGGCTTCAAAGAGTTGGGACTACCGAATTTAAAGGAAAGCCGATCCTATCATGGCGGAAACATGGGTCAAACAAATTACCAAGATATTCGATGTCTTGGGTTGCACGGAGAAACAGAAGGTTCCATTCGCCACCTTTATGTTCCGTGGCGAGGGCGGACTACTGGTGGGAGTCTCGTGAAGCGTACCCATCCAAATTACACTCAAAGATGTTTTGGGAGACGTTTGAGAAAGCTATTTAATGACAAATACTTTCCGAAAGTGTTCGCTATCATATATGAAGGAAGTGGAGTTCATTAGATTAGAACAAAACAACATGACGGTGTCTCAAAAGACGAGGCAAAGTTTGCGAGTTATCCAGTTTGCACCTCATTTGGTGGAGAATGAGGAACGATGACGCGGATGTTTCTTAGAGGTTTGAAACCCGGCAAGATACGCCGGTATCTCATTTCTCATAAACTTTCTCTATTCAGATGTTGTAACAGGGCTCAATTATTAGAGCGAGATAACGAGTACTGGTCCAACCGAGGACCACAAACCGTGATCGTACTGTAGATAGCGATCAACAAAATAATGATAACCTCATGGAGAAAGAAACAGACGGACAAAAATGGTTACCACTCCGGTGGTAATCATGGCCATGAAAATAGAAGAAGCGAGTCGGAGGAGATTTTAAAAAGAGGAGATTTAACAACGACCATGTGAAGACGACGGTCTTGCGTGAAGAATCGGTTCTAAGGGAGGAGAACAACCACCCATTATATGCTACAAATGCGGAAAAGAGGGACATATCACCAAACCGCCACAACAGTTCAAGGTATGCTATAATTGTGGAAAGGAAGGACATATCGCTTCGAGATTGTCAGATGGCGAAAAAACTAGTTCAATGGGGACGGTGACTCAAAAGATCGTCCCGAAAAAAGTCAAAGTCAACGATTCCGGAAGAGCGTTTGTTGTGATCGGTCATAATGCGAGGAACCCAAACGAGGTGATCACGGGTAAGCTATTTATAAATTCTTGAGAAGTTTATACCTTACTTGATACCGGTGCTACCCATTCATTTATCTCTCCGCATGTGTGCTCAACGCTTAAACTTGACTCGAGAAATTAGACTTTGACCTATCTGTGGAAACTCCGTTAGGAGAAACTTTCATCACATCCACTCGCTTATAAATCTTGTTTGATTCAAGTTGGCACCATTACCTTACCTCGTTGACCTTATCTCTTTAAAGATACTTGCTTTTGATGTGATTTTAGGGATTGATTGGTTAACTACTCATCATGCCAAAATTGATTGTTTTTTCGTAAGGTTGTTAGTTTTCATATTCCTAACCAACTCATTGTATGCAATTCAAGCAACTAAACCATTAAAATCGATCACCGTCATATCTAATCATAAAGCTATTCGCTTATTAAAAAGCGGATGTCAAGCTTTCTTAGCCCATGTTATGGATTTGAATAAAGACACGCCAAATTTGAATAATATTCCCGTTGTTATTGACTTTCCGACGTATTTCAAGAACTTCCTTGCCTACCCCGTAACGTGAAGTTGAATTCTTTATTGATCTTGAACCCGGTACAAAGCCTATTTCTAAAACCCCATATCGAATGGCTCCTATTGAACTTCAGAGTTAAAGGTCCAACTACAGAAATTGTTGGACATCGGTTTCATTCGTCCCCAAGTACATCTCCTCGGGGTGCTCCTATTTTATTTGTAAAGAAGAAAGACGGGAGTATGCGACTTTGTATTGACTATCGGGAATTGAACCATGTCACCATCAAGAATAGGTATCCTCTACCTCGTATTGATGACATGTTTGACCAATTGCAAGGGCACAATTCTTTTCAAAAATCGATCTTCGCTTCCGGATATCATCACCAAGATTAGAATCGAGGATATTCCAAAGACCGCCTTAACCCTGGGATGGGCATTATGAATTCTTAGTCATGTCTTTCGGACTAACTAATGCTCCTAAGCGGCTTTCATGGATATGATGAACCGAGTATTCAAGGAATATTTGGATCAATTCGTTGTTGTCTTTATTGATGACATCCTCATATATTCCAAAAGCCGTGAAGATCATGAGCACCATTTGAAATCGGTACTCCAAAGGCTTCGTGAAAACCAACTATATGCCAAATTGAAGAAATGCGAGTTCGGCTTGAGGAAGTAGCATTCCTTGGGCACGGGTGTCGTCGAAACATGGAGTATCTGTTGATCCGTGAAGATTGAAGCAATACAAAGTTAGAGCAACCGAAGTCGCTTGGATCAAGTACGTAGCTTTTGGGCCTAAATGGTTATTATCGAAGATTTGTGGAAGGGTTTTCTCGAATCGCTACTCCATTAACTCAAATAACTTCGGAAGGATACAAAATTCGCTTGGAGTGAAGAATGCGAGAAAAGTTTCCAAGAGCTTAAGAGGAGACTTATTTCTAAGACTGTTTCTAACAATACCATCCGGTTCGGATGGATTTGTTATCTACAATGATGCTTCGAGTGCAAAGGGTTAGGATGTGTTCTCATGCAACGTGGGAAAGTCATAGCCTATGCCTCGCGACAACTTAAAGAGTATGAGAGGAATTATCCTACTCATGATCTAGAGTTTGCAGCAGTCGTTTTCGCTCTAAAAATATGGAGGCACTATCTATATGGGAGAAAGTGGAGATATATTCAGATCCATAAAAGCCTTAAATATTTCTTCACTCAAAAAGAACTCAACATGCAAGCAATGACGTTGGCTCGAGCTATTGAAAGACTACGACCACACTATTCAATACCATCCCGGTAAAGCAAACGTGGTAGTGACGCGCGTTGAGTAGAAGATCATATGCTTGGAATGAGTGCGATGATGTCAAGTATACGACAGAGCCAACTTTAATAGAAAAGTTAAGGTTGCTCAAGCCACCGACCCAGAGCTGATGCGCGATGAAGAAGAAAGTACAAGAAGGAGCTATTCCTAAGCGAGAATTGATGAAGAAGGAATACTTGAGTCCACTCTGACTTTGTGTTCCTAACGACTTTGATTTGAAGTACAAGATTATGATGGAGGCACACAATACACCATTTGCAATCCATCTCGAAGTACTAAAATGTATCGTGATCTTCGACATACATTTTGGTGGAACAATATGAAGAGAGAGATTGCAAAGTTTATCTCGATGTGTTTAACTTGCCAACGTGTAAAGGCGGAGCATCTTGTACCTAAGGGTCCGTTGCAACCACTTGAGATTCCTAATGGAAGTGGGAACACATTACTATGGATTTCGTTACGGGTCTTCCTACGGTTTCTCAAGGCATCAATGCTATTTGGGTTATTGTTGATAGATTAACCAAGTCCGCTTCATTTCTTGCCGATCTGGGAGACTTATTCCCTCAACGCCTTGCTAGTATATGCGTGAATGAGATTGTGAGGTTGCATGGCATGCCCAGTATCCATAGTTTTGGATCGTGACCCAAGATTCACTTCAAGATTTTGGGTTAGCTTGCAAAAAGCTATGGGCACGGATTTGCGATTTAGTTCAAAGATACCATCCCCAAACCTGGACGGACAATCATAGAGGACTATTCAAACTCTTGAAGATCTATTAAGACTCGTGTCCTGCACTTCAAGGGTAGTTGGGATAAGTATTTACCATTGGTGGAATTCTCCTACAACAACAATTATCGATCGTGCAAGTATAGGTGTGGCTCCATTTGAAGCATTATATGGACGAAAATGTCGCTCTCCAATATGTTGGGATGAGGTGGGTGAAGCAACATTGTTGGGACCCGAAAGTTAGTACGTGATGACTCACCGAAAAGATCCAAATGATTCGACAACGTATACAAACCGGCACAAGATCGACAAAAGAGTTATGCGGATCTTCATCGAAAGGACGTGGAATTTAGTGTGGGGGATCATGTATTGTTGCGAGAGTTGCTCCATAGAAGGGAGTTACAAGATTTGGGAAGAGAGGAAAGCTCAATCCACGATTTATCGGTCCATTTCAAATTCTTGACCGAGTAGGAAATGTAGCCTATAGACTTGCGTTACCTCCGAGTATGTCCCGTGTTCATAATGTGTTTCACATATCCGCATTTCAAATAAATATGTGAAAGACCCGAACCACGCTATTATTGAGTTAGAACCGGACGAGATAGCCAAAGACTTAACGATGAGGAGGAGGTACTGTCAAGATCTTGGATAGGAAGGAGCATGTCCCTACGCATTGAAAGGTCATACCACAAGTTAAAGTTTTGTGGAGGAATCATGCTATAGAGGAAATGACCTGGGAATTGGAAACGGAAATGAAAGCGAGGTATCCTCACCTTTTCGAAACACCAGGTACGTACGTCAATTTCGAGGACGAAATTTCATAAGGAGGGGAGGTTGTAAGACCCCGAAATTTTTAAATAAAAAGGAATTTCCTTTATTTATTATTTTGAAATAGTAAGGGTTGATTTGATAGTTAAGGGTTAAATACGCAAATATTTCAAAATAAGCAAGTGGTTATAAAATATTCATTATCGTCGGGGAATATTCGTTTGGTCGTGGAATATTCAGATCGCTTCGGGAATATTCGTGCACGAGGGCGCAGCCCATGTGTGGGCCCATAACTGAAAGCGATTGGATGAAGAAAATAGACAAATATAAGTTGTTTTTAAATAACTACGTAGTTGTTACCAAGTTAATCTTGTTGGAATACCCGGTGGTTAAAACACACTAATACGCCGTTGTTGAACAAGAATAACACACCAGTATTGCACCAATTATTGATTCTTACGTGAAGAAGGCACTACTCAATAATGGTTACGATAATTACTTTATCAAAGATTTTATTGAGTTAATAATTGTTGCGTTGATATTTTATATATCATTGTTGTTTCAATAATTGTCATTACACGGTATTTTCATTATCGAAGCAATAATTCATATTATCCTGAATAATATTATTAGATAATATTATTGGCAATGTCTAGAAAGTTCTGTCTAGGAGAGGTTTGGTCACCTAATTGCGGCGCCCAAGAAGAAGAAGAAATTCTTATTGAAAGCCCCTCTTTCTCGAGGAACCGCCTGTTGTCAATAGTGTGATTCTCATAATATTATTTGTGAATAATTAATTATTGATTTATATGATGAGGAAAATATTGATTTTATGTGGATATAGATGGAGAAAATTTTAAAAATGACAATTGTTGAAAATTAATATTTTATCTTTTTCGATAAAATAATTCATTTAAATATATTATTTTAATAATATATTAACTATGATATTTTTACAACGAATGTGGGATATATGAGTATACGAGGAGGAAGAGTATTTTTGTTGCAATAAATGTTTAAAACATGTTAAACATGCTCGGTGGACCCCATTTATTGAATCGAAATTTGATTATAATTTGTAAAATTGCCCGCTTGTGGATTTCGGTCCAATTTCTATTTGGAATTTGGAAAACTTTCTTCGGAAAGTTGTAGAGAATTGAATTTCCTATAAATACTCATGCGAGATTCGAATTTTTCTGATGAAAGGGCTATTTATTATGAATTATTGAAGTTCCTAAGTTCAAATAATTAATTTTTGGAAGTTTAAAATAATTTAAATTACAAAAACGTTTTTCTTACTTTTTTGAGAGGTGGGCTACATGTGTGGCTGATGGTTGAGTGTAAGTATGAGGATTTTGAAAAATATAATAATATTTAATAAATTTTCTCGCTTTGGTGTTCTAAGCAATTTCCTATAAATAGGTGCTTAGGTTAGAATTGAAAATCACACCGTAAACCCAAGTTTTCTCTCTATATTATCGAGCGTATTCTTGTGAGTATTTTGAGTATACATTGAGTATTGCTAGACTGCAAGTTCCCTTCAAAGACTATACCCAGTATTCTAGCTAGAAGTACTTGATCTTTCGAGGTAAGGAATATTATTTTTTTCAGAATGATATTATTTCTTCAATATCATTATAATTGAAATGTTGATCTGAAGTTTTATCAAATTTGGAACTTTTTCATGCTCGGGTTACTATTCATGGGTTACTATTCATGAGTTACTATTCACGAAGTTACTATTCATGAATTACTATTCACGAGTTACTATTCACGAGTACTATTCATGAAGCGTGAAGATGTTTTTGTGGAATTTCTATCTTTTGGTGTCGAGTTACTATTCACGATATCTGACTATTCACGTATCGACACTATTCACGATATCTGATCTTTATTCAATTTAAAATAAAATTTCTTCTTTTCGTCTAAAACATCTATTCGGATACTAACTCGATTGTATCCATGTTTTGATCATTCTTGAATTTTACACCACTATGATTATTTTTGAGGTATTTTTGGACGTGGATAAAATCAAAGTACGAATCCTTAATCCTTAATCCTTGTCATTTTGTTTCACCGGGATCGCTTTTTTTTAAAAAAAATATTTTTCATCATCCTCGGTCTTAAATGATGATATTATGGAATATCTTTGGCCTCAGAGTGTAAAGATGAATGATTTCTTAAGAATATCTTTGGCCAGTAGTGCAAAGATGAATGATTTCTCAAGAATATCTTTGGCCCGTAGTGCAAAGATGAACAGTGTTTAAATGAACATGACCAATCGATGAATATCTTTGGCCTCGAGTGCAAAGATGAATATTTGATTCCGATGTATATTGATTGATGTTACAGGATAAAAGATAGACGATGAACTTTTAAATTCATACATAGAAGATAGTAGTTTGCATTCTCTACTTAACTCTTCTAATGAATTATTATTTCACTGCGAATATTGATTTAAAATTTGTTGTCTATTGTATTCTATTATATTTTTCCCTCATTGAAGACTAGCGATAATTTGTTGTATATTATCTTAGTCATAATATTCTTTCTTGAGCTAGTTGAGCTCACCCTTTTCCTTTTTGTTACATTTTTCTCGGGAGGCGATAATATAGCGAGTAGTACGTAGCCTGGGTATGGAATGAAGGTTTTAGAAAGGATTGTTTAGTAGTCCTCGCCATTTTGTAAAATAATGTATCAATAAATGTGATGAGGATTTATTTGAGTATAGATATTGTCTAAAGATAATATTTGTATTCAAACTCACAGTTTTACTGTTGTAATAATAAAGTTGTAGTTGTTTCTGTACCATGTATTGACAACTCAGAATAGGTGATGTATACCTATTTTGGGGGCGTCACAAAAACTGAGTGACTTCTCACGTAAGCATCAATAATCAATACCGTGTGATACTATGCAACCACGCGTATTCCGATACTTTTAACACCGGGTGTTTCAACAGTTAACGATAAAACTTCCGCCGTTATTTTCATAAAATATTTTTGTCGTTTTCTTAATCCGACAATAATTTCATTGTGGGGTCCACCAATGATTGTGTCGTCGTACGAATATTCCCTGTTAAAATGAATATTTCTCGACCAATCGAATATTATATAACAACTTGCGTACTTTGCAAAATTTATAAATATTACCCACAACTATAACATTATATCAAATTCTTTCCATAATATTTAAAAATGATATTTATAGAAAAATCATCTTTATTAAAAAAAATTGGGGTCTTACAACCTCCCCTTCTTATGAAATTTCGCCCTCGAAATTAGGGTACATACCTGGTATGTCGAAGAGATAAGGATACCTTCATTTCATTTCAGATTCTAACTCCCATGTCATTTCCTCAACATCGTGGTTTCTCCACAAAACTTTGACTTTAGGTATAACCTTGGAGCGTAGAATATGTTCCTACTCGATCGAGGATCAAAAATGGGCCAATGAATCGAGGATTGAGCTTTCCTCTCTTTCCAAATCTCGTAACTCCTTTCCATGGAGCAACACGTAATAACACATGATCTCCAATATCGAATTCCACGTCCTTTCGATGAAGATCAGCATAACTCTTTTGTCGATCTTGTGAGGTTTTTATACGTTGTTGGATCATTTGTATCTTTTCCGTAGTCATACGTACTAACTCCTATCCCAACAACGTTGCTTCACCCACCTTATCCCAGCATACTGGAGAATGACACTTTCTTCCATACAACGCTTTGAATGGAGCCATGCCAATACTTGCTTGATAACTGTTGTTGTAAGAAAACTCCACCAATGGTAAGAACATGTCCCAACTTCCCTTGAAGTCAAGGACACAGAGTCTTAATAAATCTTCAAAAGTTTGAATAGTCTTCTCTGATTGTCCGTCCATCTGAGGATGATATGCCGAACTGAATCGTAAATCCGTGCCTATAGCTTTTTGCAAACTAGCCCAAAATCGTGAAGTGAATCTTGGGTCTCGATCAGAAACTATGGATACTGGCATACCATGCAATCTTATAACCTCGTTTATGTACATACGAGCAAGACGTTCAAGTGTATAAGTTTCTCGTATAGGTAAGAAATGAGCAGACTTGGTCAATCTATCAACAATAACCCAAATTGCATCTATGCCTTGAGAAACCTTGGGAAGACCAGTAACGAAATCCATGGTAATGTGCTCCCACTTCCATTCTGGAATTTCAAGTGGTTGCAATGGACCTTTTGGTACATGATGCTCTGCCTTGACTCGTTGACAAGTTAAAAACCTTGAGATAAACAAATACTATCTCTCTCTTCATATCGCCCCACCAAAATGTATGTCAAGATCACGATACATTTTGGTACTCCCAGATGGATTGCAAACGGTGTGTTGTGCGCCCATCATGATTTTATACTTTAACTCGTGCTCGTTAGAAACACAAAGTCCGGAGTCGACTCAAGTATTCCTTCTTCATCGATTCTTGCTTCCTAAGATAGCACTTTCTTCCTCATACACATCAGCTCCAGGTTTGTGGCTTGAGCAACTTTAACTTTATCGATTAAAGTCGGTTCTACTCGTATATTCGCCATCATCACATGGGTCCATGGATTCTTTAACTCTATCTCCATCCTTTACAAGTCATACAAAATGGGCCTTTGCGTTGACAATATCGTACTTGTACCCGCATATGATCTTCTATTCAATGCATCAGCTACTACGTTCGCTTTTCCAAGGTGGTATTGAATAGTATGATCATAATCTTTCAGCAGTTTGAGCCAACATCGTTGTCGCATGTTGAGTTCCTTTTGAGTGAAGAAATATTTGAGGCTTTTATGATCCGTAAAGATCTCCACTTTCTCCCCATAATGCCTCCAAATCTTTAGTGCAAAAATGACTGCTGCCAACTCTAGATCATGAGTAGGATAATTCCTCTCATATTCTTTGCGTTGTCGAGAGGCATAGGCTATGACTTTCCCATGTTGCATGAGAACACATCTTAACCCTTTGCCTGAAGCATCACTATAGATGACAAATCCCTCCGAGCCAGATGGTATTGTCAGAACAGGTGCTGAAATAAGTCTCCTCTTGAGTTCTTAAAAACTCTTCTCGCATTCCTCACTCCAACCGAATTTTGTATCCTTCCGTGTCAGCTGAGTTAATGGAGTAGCGATTCGAGAATACCCTTCTACGAATCTCCGATAATAACCAGCTAAGCCGAGAAAGCTACGTAATTTGGTCACTGATTTAGGTTGTTCCCAGCTTTGAATAACTTCAATCTTTTCCAGGTCAACAGATATTCCATGACTTGATACCACGTGCCCAAGGAATGCTACCTCCTCAAGCCAGAACTCGCATTTCTTCAACTTGGCATAAAGCTTGTTTTCATGAATCTTTTGAAGTATCAGCCTCAAGTGTTGCTCATGATCTTCACGGCTTTTGGAATATATGAGGATGTCATCAATAAAGACGACCACAAAGTGATCCAAATATTCCTTGAATACTCGGTTCATCATATCCATGAAGGCAGCAGGAGCATTAGTCAATCCAAAAGACATGACAAGGAATTTATAATGCCCGTACCAAGTTTTTAAAGTCGTCTTTGGAATGTCATCGATTCTAATCTTCAATTGGTGATATCCGGAACGAAGATCAATCTTTAAAAAGAATTTGGCGCCTTGCAATTGGTCAAACAGGTCATCAATACGTGGAAATGGGTACCTATTTTTAATGGTGACATGATTCAACTCCCGATAATCAATACAAAGTCGCAAACTCCCATCTTCCTTCTTCACGAATAGAACAGGATCACCCCAAGGAGAAGTACTAGGACGAATGAAACCGATGTCTAACAATTCCTGCAGTTGGGTCTTTAACTTCTAAAGTTCAATAGGAGCCATTCGATATGGCGCTTTGGAAATAGGTTTTGTATCGGGTTCAAGGTCGATACAAAATTCAATTTCATGCTATGGGGGTAGGCCAGGAAGTTCTTTAGGGAATACATCAGGAAATTTATTAACAATAGAAATATCATTCAAAACTGACGTATTTTTGTTTAGATCCGTGACATGAGCTAAGAAAGCTTGACATCCGTTTTTCAATAAACGAATAGCTTTATGGCTTGAGATGACAGTGATTGATTTTAATGGTTTGGTTGCTTGAATTTGCATAATAGGTTGGTTAGGAATATGAAAGCTAACAACCTTACGAAAACAATCAATTTTTGCATGATGAGTAGTTAACCAATCAATTCCTAGAATTACGTCAAATGCAAGTATTTTCAATGAAATAAGATCGACAGGTAATGTGAGGATACCAATTTGAACCAAATAAGACTTATAAATAGTGGATGTAATGAAGGTTTCTCTCAATGGAGTTTCAACAGATAAGTAAAAGTCTAATTTCTCCAGAGTCAAATTTAAATGTTGAGCGAAAGTAGGAGAAATAAAAGAATGGGTAGAACCGGTATCAAATAAGGTATATACTTCGCTAGAGTTTATGATAAGCTTACCCGTGATGACCTCGTTTAGGTTCCTTTCTTTCTGGGAGGTCACGACAAACGCTCTCCCTTGAACTACCTGTTTTGTCTTGTCTGGGACGGCCTTTGATGCCTCCATCCCAGCTGGACTTGTCTTCGGTGCACGACAAAATCGGGCCAGGTGGCCTTCTCTTCCATAATTATAACATGCTTTGGATGACATCGCGCAGTTTGGACTGATGTGTCCCTCCCCTCCACATTTTAAACATATGATAGGTGGTCGTTCTCCTTCTTTAACGACGGGTGCTGATGCTGACGTCTTTCCATCATTGTTGAATCTCCTCTTCTTGAAATGTCCACTCTTATTGTTTTAACCATGATTACCACCAAAGTGGTTACCATTTCTGGCATGTTGATTCCCCCCCCCCCACTTGTTGTCACCGCTTCGATGACTGTTATCACTGGTATTATCATTTTGCCGGCTGCTCTCTTTTGGTTGGGTTGACTCATTATCGCGCTCCAATAATTGAGCCATATTAACAACATTTTAATACAAACAAAGTTTATGAGAAATGAGGTATTGACGTATCTCGGGTTTCAAACCTCTTAGAAACATCCGTGTCATTCTCTCTTCATTATCAACCAAATGGGATGCAAACCGGGACAGCTCGGCAAACTTGGCTTCGTACTGTGACACGGTCATGTTGTTTTGTTCCAGTTTAATGAACTCTACCTCTTTCATGTGACGAATACTTTCGGGCAAGTACTTGTCATTGAACAGTTCTTGGGACTTCTCCCAAGACATCTTCAGTGCGGCAGGTTGAGTACGCTTTTGATTCCCACCAATGTCGCCTCCGCAACATAACATGAAGGTGGCAAAGGGAACCATTTGCTCCTCGGAGTATCCCAAGACATCAAATATCTTGTTGATCTTCTTTATCCATGTCTCTGCCTTAAGTGGTTTTGGCTCTCCAAAAAACTCTGGTGGTCCCAGCTCCTCAATCGCTTAGCGTGATCATCCGAGAGTTGCCGCTTTTCCACCGTGATTTCGCATGAGTCTCTTTTGCTTGATGTTGCATGAATTGCGAAAGCCTCTGAACATTCCATCGCTCATCATTTGGCCAAGTTGTTGTTTTGCATGAGGATTGTCGCCTTCGATGCATATTGTCCTCGATTATTGATCATGGAGACTCAACGGTCTCCTGTGCTCCATTGCTATTCTCAACATTCTCGGATGCCATTTTCAAATACTGCCACAAAACAAAGGTTAATTGACATGCAATATATTATCCCTATACTCTGACCGACCAATTAATTGCCAAATAAACTTAGGTAGGTCATACTAGCGAAGGAATTCCCCGTCTCTCCGCTTCTAGTTCTTTTCTCACATCTCAGCCAGGGATCATATCCCTAAGCTTTGATACCAACTGTGACGCCCCCAAAATAGGTATACATCACCTATTCTGAGTCGCCAAAAACATGGTACATAATACAAATACAATCTTAAATATACAACAAAAGTCATGAGTTTTAATACAAATATTGTCTTCTAGACAATATCCACTCTCGTAATAAGTCCTCATTACAATTATTATCACACTATTTCATGTAGAATAGTGAGGACTACTAATGCTATCATCCGGACCGCTACTTCGCTCCCCGACTAGTCCCCTCGCTACGTTCTCATTTCACGAAGAGAACAATGAAAGCAAAAGGGTGAGCTCAACTAGCCCAAGAAGAAATATTATGATTAAGATAATGCGAATAAATTATCGTTAGCCTTCAACAATGTTAAATTGATAAAATATAACAAACATCAAGTTTAATCTGCAATAAAACAAGCAATCCATTAAAAGAGTCAAGTAGAGAATAAAATCTACTATCTTTTATGATTTAAAAAGGTTTTTCATCATTTTTATCGCTGAGACTCGGCTTAATAAATAATCTACATCATCCCTGCACTACGGCCAAGGATATTCACTAGTATCACGACCACAAATTATCCATGCACTACGGGCCAAGGATATTCGTGTATTCATCAATGGTCATGATCATGCCAACAACTGTCCATCAATGCACTATGGGCCAATGAGGACTTTTACCACATCGATCATTTGTAACATTACGGTCATGATTATACCGAATAATCCCTAGTCATAATCATACCAAGTCCATCTATGCACTACAGGCCACAGATGACTTTCAACATAATATAAACATGAGGATGATGACAATGATATAAGAATTCAATAAAACAAGTTCAAGAATTAATTTATCCAGGAACCAATAACGTCCAAATTGTCAACATAATACTTCTTTGTGGGGTAAAACTCAAGAATGCTCAGAAGAATATTTCCATGAAAAGATACTGGATGAAGCGCAAATATCAAGGATATTCCACTAATTTCATGGATTATAAAAGCCAAAACTTTAACCAACTGAGTATAATAAAGAGTGGAATAAAAAAAGAAATCACCAGGCATGCGATAGATCATTGCAGCATAAAGTTATTCCAATGTAATAATAAATAACGGAACCAAAGTCAAAGAAATTACACCGATGTGTTGTTCTAACAGAATAATAAATAATCGGAACAGTCATGCGTAAACGCATGCATGTGATGTTCCAATAGAATAATAAAGAATGGAATAATGTAAGAATTTCACCATGTATGCGGTGATTGCTTAGACAAAAGTTATTCCAACATAATAATAATGAATGGAATAATGTAAGAATTTCACCAAGTATAGGGTAGTCCAGCGATACAAAAAGTTATTCCAATGTAATAATAAAGAATGGAATAACGAAGTTCTATTCATGAATACGAAAGAAATAATACTCCTTCACCGTAAAAGAAGAGTATTCCGAATTTGGTAGTAGGCGAGGATATTCTTGAAGAAAACTTGCACTACGCTCAAAACTTCTTAAAACTCTAAAGAAATACGCTCAAGATTATAGAAGAGAATTTTCTGAATTTCTGGTGTGATTTCTATTCTAACTAAGCATCCTATTTATAAAAGCGAAAATGAATCTTACTGCTTGATCACGATTGCAATCAATGAAAATTTTCACGGATGTAGCTTTTGGATGTCAGGCCATGAAATTCAAAGTAGTATCAATAAAAACAAAACATATGTTGCCCACATTCACGGGTTACACCCCGTGACTCCTGTATTTCCCTTAATCATGTATTACATATATATTATAATAATATATATAGTAATCCCGTGTCCCCCCCGCCTACCGCCTGCCTATACCCCCCATTCCCCATACAATCCCACCAAAATCATTATTTA
>JAINUW010000339.1:0-287500 GCA_020205615.1 Panax quinquefolius | reverse complement strand
GTTTTAGAAACTAACTATGATGAGCATTGTTACTTGCATTATGACCTTATAAGCAAGCATGATAGAGTTATTTATGCCTTTGAACATGAATGATATGTGCACTCAACTAGTCAAGCATGACATAATTTATTTAAGCACGTTTTAAAAGTATGAACTATGCTATGTCTATGTAAATGAGATAGATACAAGTGAAAATGCGTATTAAAGGTTGTTAGTACCAATATAAGGTCTAAAAGCTTATAAACCTTGAACCTTTGTTAAAAGAAGTTGTTAAGCCTTGCTGATGCAAATAATTCAATATAGAACTATGTAATTCAAAACTAAGTGATTTGAAATGTGAACTTGAAGAAATATCAGAACCTACTTGATGTATGTTTATAGTATGTATCAGAATGCGTAGTAGGTTAGGACTAAACTGAGCAATGAAAAGCTCAAGTCTGAGGTTTTGGTTTGGGAGTAGCTACGGTAGCGCCACTCCCAAGCTTAAATGCAAAGACGATCATTTGTGAAGCCCCAAAATTAAGTATACGTCACCCATCTTGGGTCGCCACTTACATGGTACATAAATTCAAATACAAACTTAATTATACATCCGTCAGCAGTAACATACGACAATACATAAACCGAGAGTTCTAATAGGAATATTGTCATTTAGACAATATCCATACTCAAGAGTCCTCATTACATTTATTGTCACACTATTTTACGAGAATAGTGAGGACTACTAATGCTATCTTCGTGACCATCACTGCTTTCCCAGGCTAAGTCCACTATATTCTCATTTCCAAAGAGAACAAAGTGAAAGAAAGGGTGAGCTCAACTAGCCCAAGAAGAAATATTATAACTAAGATAATGCGAATAAAATTATCAATAGTCTTCAACAATGTTAAACCGATAAAATACAATAGACAACCAGGTTTAATCTGCAATGAAATATGCAATCCATTAAAAGAGTCGAGTAGAAAATAAAGTCTACTATCTTTTAGGTTTTAAAAGGTTTTCATCAATTTTATCACTAAGACTCGGTTTAATGAATAAACCACAATATCTAATCATCCACTGTACTACGGTCCAAGGATTTTCATCAAATTATCAATGGTCATGACTATACCGAATCACCCCGGTCATAATCATACCAAAAACTATCCATCAACGCATTACAAATAACCGAGGACTTTTGTCACATCATTTATATCAAGCCATGATTATACCGAATGAACTCTGGTCATAATCATACTAAGTTCATCTATGCACGTAAGCCAAAGATAACTTTCAACATAATATAAACATGAGGATGATGACAATGATATAAGAATTCAATAAAACAAGTTCAAGAATTAATTTATCTAGGAATTATTAACGTCCAAATTGTCAACAAGATACCGTTTTGTAGAGTAAAATTCAAGAATGATCAGAAGAATATTTCCATGAAAAGATACTGGATGAAACGCAAATATCAAGAATATTCTACTAATTTCATGGAGTATAGAAGTCAAAGTTTTAACCAACTGGGTATAATAAAGAATGGAATAACAAAGGAAATCACCATGCATGCGGTACTTCGCATAGACAGGTTATTCCAATGTAATAATAATAACGGAACCAGTCGGTGAAATTCACAAGCGGGATGTTCCAATGAATAATAAAGATGGAACCGGATCCTGTAAAACACACGAGATAGGATATTCCAACGAGAATGATAAAGATTTTAACCAGTCCTGTAAAACACATGCATGTGATGTTCCAATGAATAATAATAAAGATTTTAACCAGTCCGGTGTAAAACACAGCATATGATGTTCCAATGTAATAATAGAAGAATGTCACCAAGTATAGGGTAAACCACGATATCAGATTATGTATAGGGTATGCACAGCGTATCTGAGTTATTCAACGATGTAATAATAAAGAATGGAATAACAGAGGATTTCACCAAGTATAGGGTATGCGTACAAAGTTATTCCAATAGAATAATAAAGAATGGAATAATGAAGTTCTCTTCATGAATAAGAAAGAATAACACCCCTTACTGTACAACAAATAATATCCCTTACCTTAGAAGAACCTGAATATTGGAAAAGTGAAGTAGCGATATACTTTTCTTCTTTCTCTCTATAGTTTCTCTCTCTGAAGTTTCAATGAATTCGTAAGAAATAATGAAGGAATGAGCTTTCTATTTATAGAAAAAAGCGAGGTGGCTCTTGGTCTTAACGAAGGGTCAAAATGACTCTTGGTAATATCAAGAGACAACTACTATTTCTTGAGGGGTAATTAACCCTTGGAACAATCAAGAGGCGATTAACTCTTGGTAATATTGAAGGGACAACTACTAGTTACGAAGGGGTAATTACTATTGACGAAGGTAATTACTATTGAAGAAGGTAATTACTATTGACGAAGGTAGATACTATTGACGAAGGTAAATACTATTGACGAAGGTAATTACTATTCACAAAGGTAATTACTATTCACAAAGGTAAATACTATTGACGAAGGTAAATACTATTCACAAAGGTAATTACTATTCACAAAGGTAAATACTATTGACGAAGGTAATTACTATTTACAAAGGTAATTACTATTCACAAAGGTAAATACTATTGACGAAGAGACTCTTAGATGATGACATATGGGCCCCCCCATAAAATAATCAAACTTACCACAAACGTCTCATAACAGACTCTTTATATACATCAAGGATTGAATAAATATTACCACAAATCATTTTATTTTTAATCAACACATAATTAATCTTTCAACAATTATTAATCATTTATAACTTGTCGTCTCAATTAATAATATAACATATTATACAGATGATATTGTGACAATAATTGAGTCAATAATATAAGAGATATGATGCGTGAATTATCATAGCAATAATTGAGTATAGCTAAGTGACTTCTCACGTAAGCATCAATAATCAATACTGAGTGTATTACTTATGCAACCACAGCCAGACATCTTGTACTTTTTACTACTAGGGTAGTTCAACGGTTTTAACAAAGAACACCTCTGCCAGTTATTTTTATAGAAAGATAATTTTGTCGCTTTTCTAACTACGACAATACTTCCGTTGTTGGGGTCCACCAATGATTGAGCCGTAGCATTTAATATTCCCTCAAACAAAAAAATATTCCCCGACCAAACGAATATTTTATAACAACTTGCTTACTTTGAAAAATTTATAAATATTACCCATAACTATAACATTATATCAAATTTATTCCATAATATTCAAAAAAAATATTTATAGAAAATTCATCTTTATTTATAAAAGCTGGGGTCTTACAATTGCGCCGTTCTGTAGAGTGACCAAGAGCAGTTTGTTAACTGCATGGTCTTAAGTTATGTTTATATATTGTCTTTAAGGACTACAAGATATGAAACAAGATTGTTTAGATAAATATGATAATAGAATGAACTAGTCTCATGGTTATCCTAAGTTCAAGTAAAAATGAAACCAAGTTAGGAAATGATATTTGTTTTTATATTAAGAGCGTATGAAATATATGACTAATGGATGTGAATCCATGATTATATAACTATGTAGGAATACACGAAGTGCAGATAAGCGTTAAGCATCTAAGTCATAGTTCATAAACTACGAATCAGGTAAGTCTTTCAGTTCCTATTTGCTATGTGAACTTGATGATTAACTGTTTTAAATCTTTATTGCAAAGAGCATGATGTGTTATATATATGTTGAAAGTATGAAATGTTAAAGTCAATTTATGACTATGTTGAATGATTAACGCATGTTGATTGAGTAAGGACTCAATCTTTATACTTGTTATATGAACTGTAGCATATATGTTATATGTTGAGCATGTTATTATGTACTATGTGATGCATGAAAACTATTAGATTTTGCTGGGCTGTCGAGCTCAACCTTGTAAATAACCACTTTTGCAGGTTCAAGATTCAAGGTAAAGTTATGTGTTACTTGAAAGACATGAATCAGATGTGATACTTGAAGATTTATACACTTTGGTTGTCTTATTATTATTTGAACCATGTTTAAGGTTCCGAATAATGTATTAATGTTGAATTATAATATCGTTTTACAATGTAAACTATTGTAGTATTAAAATGATTCTGAGATATTTAGATGTAAAGGTTGAAGATTTTGGGAATGAGGATAGTTTATAATATATAATTTTAATTATTCCACAAATTTCAATGGTTGTATTATCGTTTAATGATGTAAAATTAGAGGTTGAATGTATTATTAATGACCAAAGTCGAGAATTAAATTGTATGAATTTTGGGGTCGTTACAGTTGGTATCAAAGCTGTAGATTATAAACCTTAGGTAATAGTACCCTAGGCTATAACCTTAGAGAATAAAGGAGAAGATGATAAAGAAGTTAAGAATCAAAAAGTTATATTTAAGTATGGTACAATTGTACTCTTTAATAGTTGATGTATGGTATTTGGGCTAAACGATTCCTTCATAGAGCGGAGGTATATGCGAACTAGCAACTCGGAACCTAGTTTGTTGGTTGTTTGTGGGAAACCACTCAGTGTACCATATTGAAATTATTAGAGACTTGATGTGTACCAAGTATAGAAATGGATACGTATGATGAAAATGTGGAATGTAAATGAAATGTTGAGCAATGTAAATGAAGTTGGAAATTCTTAAAGGAAGAAGTGTTATATAAACAAGAAAATTCAAAGAAGAATCTTGAATAGATATAAAGATAAGAAATGGGAGTTGCCTAACTCCAATAGCAAAGATAAAGAATAATGTCATAAATGATAAAAAAGGAAAGAAAGGGGATCGTAAAACAAAACGATCACGATTTAAGAAAAGAATTTTAAGGGAAATGTTTATAGAATAAGATCATGACGTGATCTATTTAAGTTATAAAAGAAAGATGGTCTGTAATGTTTGAATAATTATAGCTTGATGCTATGAAGATAATGTACTATGATATAGTACGAGATAAACTCACGAGGAGTTATAGATAATGTGATACGAGGAATTCGTATCGAGCAAATAGCAAGTTATAAGCAAGATAAAGTTAGGTGAGATTTTAATTGAGGACTCATGTGATGGATGAGATGTACAAACCTTTGTATGGGTGAGGGTTTTGTGCTTGCACTCAGTTTATCACATTGATAATCATTGGAATGTTGGTGTCACGCTATCAATGTATATGGGGTGAAAAGGTGATTCTTTTCTCATGTATATGTTTGATAGTTAGAAATTATTAAGATTCGTCAGATATTATTAGGATTAGGTGCAGTTCTTAAAACTAATGCATATGGTAAGTTCGTGACTCACAATAATATGATATGTTTTGAACCCCTCAGCGAATGGACGCCTATGGTCTGACTAGGATAAGTTCTTAAACTCATACTATTGTGGCAAATTCCTGAACTTCCAATGTGCAGTAAGTTTGATGAACTATACTGTAAGACCCCAGCTTTTATAAATAAAGATGAATTTTTCTATAAATATTATTTTTGAATATTATGGAATAAATTTGATATAATGTTATAGTTGTGGGTAATATTTATAAATTTTGCCAAGTATGCAAGTTGTTATAAAATATTCGTTTGGTCGGGGAATATTCTTTTTGTTAGAAAATATTCGTACAATGGCTCAATCATTGGTGGACCCCACAATAGAATTATTGTCGGATTGAGAAAACGACAAAAACATTTTATAAAAATAACGGCGGAGGTGTTACCGTTAAAACTGTTGAACTACCGGTGGTAAAAGTACAAGAATGTCTGCCGTAGTTGCATAGTAGCACACTGTTATTGATTATTGATGCTTACGTGAGAAGTCACTCACTATGCTCAATTATTGCTACGATAATTGCTTTGCATCATATCTCTTATATTATTGATTCAATTATTGTCACAAAGATCATCTCGTATAATATGTTATAGTATTAAATCAATAATTGAGACGACAAGTTATAAATGATTAATAATTGTTGAAAGATTAAATATGTGTTGATGAAAAAGAAAATGATTTGTGGTAAGTTTGATTATTTTATGGGGGCTCATATGTCATCATCTAAGAGTCTCTTCAATCGATAGTAATTACCTTCGTCAATAGTAATTACCCTTGTGAATAGTATTTACCTTGTCAATAGTAATTACCCTTGTGAATAGTATTTACCTTCGTCAATAGTAATTACCCTTGTGAATAGTATTTACCTTCGTCAATAGTATTTACCTTCGTTAATAGTAATTACCTTTACCGTGACGTCGAACCACTTGTCGCTTCACATTACTGAGCGTCGAAACCAATCAAGTCAAGCCACTTGCCTTTTCACACTAAGGTGCTAAGCTAGAAATCTTCTATAAATAGAGGCCTAGGGCTTCATTATTTTGGACGAATTCATTCAAGCTATAGAGAGAGAAAATATAGAGAGAATAAGAGAGAAAGAAGAAGAGTATTTTGTTACTACACCGTGCGCAAAGATTCAATCTTCTACCAAATGTAAGGGTGTTATTCTTTCTTATTCATGAAGAGAACTGTTGTTATTCCATTGCTTATTATTACATTGGAATAACTCAGATATCTGTGATTTACCTATACTTGGTGACATTCTTCTATTATTCTGTTGGAACATCCCGTCATGCATGTGTTTTACACCGACTGGTTTCCGCTTTATTATTATTCTGTTGGAACATCCATGCATGTGTTTTTACGCCGGACCGGTTCCATTCTTTATTATTCTGTTGGAACATCCTGTCTGTGCGTTTTACGCCGGACCTGGTTCCGTTATTTATTATTCTGTTGGAATAACCTCCCTGCGGTCTATCGCATGCATGGTGATTTCTTTTGTTATTCCATTCTTTATTATACCCAAATTGTTAAAACTTTAACTTCTATACTCCATGAAATTAGTGGAATATCCTTGATATTTGCGTTTCATCCAGTATCTTTTCATGGAAATATTCTTCTGATCATTCTTGAATTTTATTCTACAAAACAGTATCATATTGATAATTTGGACGTTAATAATTCCTGGATAAAATAATTCTTGAACTTGTTTTATTGAATTCTTATATCATTGTCATCATCCTCATGTTTATATTTTTTTAAAGTCATCTCATGGCACAGAGTGCATAGATGGACTTGGTATGATTATGACCGAGAGACTATTCTTGATTGTAATCATGACCGTAATGTTACAAATGATGTGGTAAAAATCCTCGATGGTCAGTAGTGCATTGATGGGACGATTGTTGGCATGATCATGACCATTAATGAATACACAAATATTCTTGGCCGTAGTGCATGAATAATTGTGGTCGTAATACTAAAGAATATCCTTGGTCGTAGAAAAGGGGGTGATTCGATGATGTGAAATATTTATTAAAGTCGAGTCTCAACTATAACAAAGATGAAAAACCTTTTAAAACCTAAAAGATAGTAGACTTTATTTTCTACTTGACTCTTTTAATGGATTGCATATTCCGCTCGCAGCTTAAACCGGTTGTCTATTGTATTTTATCGCTTTAACATTGTTGAAGACTATTGATAATTTATTCTCGCATTATCTTAGTCATAATATTTCTTCTTGGGCTAGTTGAGCTCACCCTTTCTTTCACCGTTCTCTTCGTGAAATGAGAATATAGCCGGGACGAGTCTGGGAAACGAGTGATGGTCCCGAAGATAGCATTAGTAGTCCTCACTATTCTCGTGAAATAGTGTGATAATAATTGTAATGAGGACTCCTTTTTGAGTTTGTATAATATCTAGTAGACGATATTTGTATTTAAACTCACAGTTTATGTCGTATTGTACATGACAGTTATGTTAATAAGTTGTATTTAAATTCTGTACCATGTAAGTGGCGACCCAAGATGGGTGATGTATACCTAATTTTGGGGGCGTCACATATACTGGGGATATAGGAGGACTGTAAGTTGAAATACAAGAATATTTAGTATAAAGATTGAAATTAATGGAGAAAATTAGATATTCCAAATCTTCTAACTTTGCTAGATTTTTGAGATTTATTGACTTCGTGCCAATGGTTGTACTTTTGATTTTTGAAAAAAATGTTGGATCACACTAATGAACCAAAGAATTTTTAAAACAGTGCTATTATTCGCATATCTATGCTATTTGTTTCAGCTAGATAAAAAAATGATTTTTAAATTTTCAAAATATATTTCAGTTATATGTATCAGGTGATATGATAAACGATGAAGTCATCAATGCAATGGAACCTGGTGTTGGATGTGATCATATGATCGTCAGCCCACTATGGTGAGATGTAGTATGACAACGTCATAATCGTGACGCCATAAAAAGATTTTTGAGATTTCTTTAAGATATGAGAATATATATATATATATATATATTTATATTTATATTTCGATTGATGTCTGAATTGTTGTAGAAGTATATGCTATTTGATTCAGCTAAACGAATATTGAAAGATGTTCATGAAATTCAAGTGTTTCTTGAGAAATGCCAAACCAAATTGTTTGGTGCGGATTCAGATGTTGAAAAGCTGAGGTGAACAACCCTGTAAAAGGGGACATGTTATCGGAGACAATGGTTCCGAAAGTAACGCATATAGTCGTTATGATGTTAAGATGTATGTTGTGCACAACGTATAAGGGTACGATAGGCTAATCACCTAGAGTACTTGCAGAGGGTGTTTTCAGTCTGTGTGATTGTTAGACATTCTGTTAAAGATGGTTTATGGTGGTGATGTACTGTTAAACCTGGAGAAGATTTCAGGGTCCGTATAGTCTTATGACTGTTAAAGGTTCAAGTCGAGATACTTGATAACCTAGGGACGTAGTTCAAGGTCTTATGAACCTCAGCATGATTTGGAATCTTTTAAATTCCTGTTATTCATATCGCTTCCCAATTATTGAGCAATTGTGGAAGATTCTTGTTATTCTAAAAGGTGAAAGTGGAAAGGATGAGAAAATTAAGCAAAACATAATAATTTCAAGAAAGAAATGAAATTCCAGAAAGAAGAGAATGTGAAACTCTTAGAAGAGGAGGAGGTGAGGAATATGATGATCTTAGAAAGATCCTTAGAGAAAGAATTTGGTTGCAGAACCTAATGAATAAATAGATATCAACATAAAATCTATTTTGATAAATGGAATGAATGAATATTAGTAAGTCAAAAATTTAAAGGACGAAATTCTTAGAAGAAGGGGTGAATGTAATGTCCCGAGAGTTTGAGAATACAGTATATGATAATGATCCTTAGAGAAAGATAATGAATGGGTCAAAGAATATGTAATACTCAAATATAATTGAGTCTAAGTAAAGGTTATGAAATAAAACTTACAAGAATTTGTTATGAAGAATGGTGGTAGTGGTAATAAATAAAACCTATATTAAGGTGATGTGTTGAGGATATTCAACGATAAATTTTGAAAAACAGATTTGGTGAAAACCGAGTAAGGGAGGTTTCGTTGACTCCGAGGACGGAATCCTTATAAGGGGGGAAGGATATGACGACCCGAATTTTTATAAGTTATTAAAATAAAAAATTAATAATTAAAATTCTTATTATGAGATGTTTTGAGTTTGAGTATGTATATATACGTTCTATATATTTTGAAATATGTGATCTGGTGTGAAGATATATATATATATATATATATATATATATATATATATATTGGGAAAGTGGGGTTTAATAGTTAAGTTAACTATTGAAGAAATTAAATGAATTTAGTAATTATTTTAAATATTTATCAATTAAATAAATATTCTAAATTTATTAGAGAAAAATAAATAATTTATGAAATTGTGGTATAATAATTTAGTTATGTGTGTATGATAATTAAATTAAAGCAAAGGTAAATTTTATTCTTTGAAGATTTAATTTAATGAATTAATTAAATTAAATGAGTTGTTTAATATGAAAGAAAATAAGTATGTCAAATAAAGTAATGTTTAAGTCTAATTTATTAATTAAATTAGATACGTGTAATTATTTATTAATTATAAGTATAATTATAATAAGATTATAATTATTATTAATTATTATTATTATAATTTATTTAAATTAATTAAAGGTGTGATACATGAAACTATATAATATAATATTATTAAAATAATCCAGTTTGGGGGAATTGGTGTGTGGCCAAACAAGGCCTTGTGGCCTTTGGTCTAATTTAATTGACGAAGACATATTATTTTATAACTGAAGTATACGTGGGTAAGTCATATCAGTTTATTTGTTTCGCGTCTTTTCTAAGGATAACTAAGACAGAGAGTGGGAGAGAAGAAAGAAATCACAGTAGGTTTTGAGAGAGGGTTTTCTGAGATTATCAAGAATAGGAAGAAGGATTGCTAAAGCTTGTGACCATCTTGTAAAGAAATCGAGCATTGAAGGTATAAAAACCTAAGTTTATGTTCTAGATTTTTAATATTGGATTGTGTGAATTCAATATTATAATTGTTAAATTAGTTAATGTAATCAATTGGTTGTTATCTATACATGATTGTAGTAAGAGAGTTCATGGAAAATGGGTTGAAGAAGAAAAGTAAATATTAGTGTGTATTCATATGATATGGCTTAAGAAAGTACGAAATTTTATGTCTAATATGTGTTATAATCTGTAAATTGGTATTGGATTATGTTAGTATGTGAAGAAACAAACACAGTGTAGTTTGAATCATGTCAATTGGTTAAGAAACGAAGTCGTGGCGATTGAATTCACTAAATGTGTTTAAAACATGAAAATATAGCATGAATACTGAATTGGAACCCTTAAAATGATTTGTTAATATGTTTTAAGTGTTATAATTATTTCTCTAGAAGATAAAGGGGAGCGGCTGCGCCCAATGTGTGCTAACTGTGACTGCTTTGACCTATTTTGGTAAAACGATCATACCGTTTTCATACGAACTTCGATTGAGGTGATTCAAAATGATCCAGAACGAGGACGAATAGACCTAAAACTTTTGTTCTTTAAGTTATTTAATTTGAGGTCTTTAGGAAGGGTCAAAATAGTCATCTTAGTGATTGTTACGTATTCGGAGGCGATAAGAGGGCGTCGATTGAACATATACGCAAGTATAGTGCTCCGAACGATGGAATATGTTATTCTAAGTGATAAAACATGAATATGCATGATAATAGACATGTCATATGGCTAAAATTACTTTACTCATAATGGTATACTTTAGCATGACTAAGTATGTGTTTTAAAAAGAAACTTGAAGATTTCGAAAACAAACCTTGGCGAACTTTAAGTCACTTGAGTTCTGACTTTGTAGTGGGCATATGGTGGAGTCATGCGAGCATAAAATGTGATCTTAAGTTACCTCGTATAAGATAACTTGTATAGCTTGGATAATATGTGTTTTCAAAGAGAAATTTAAAAGTTTTAGAAACTAACTTTGATGAGCATTGTTACTTGCATTATGACCTTATAAGCAAGCATGATAGATTTATTTATGCCTTTGAACATGAATGATATGCGCACTCAACTAGTCAAGCATGACATAAGTTGTTTAAGCACGTTTTAAAAGTATGAACTATGCTATGTCTATGTAAATGAGATAGATACATGTGAACATGCGTATTAAAGGTTGTTAGTACCAATATAAGGTATAAAAGCTTATAAACCTTGAACCTTTGTTAAAAGAAGTTGTTAGGCCTTGTTGATGTAAATAATTCAATATAGAACTATGTAATTTAAAGCTATGTGATTTGAAATGTGAACTTGAAGAAATATCAGAAACTACTTGATGTATGTTTAAAGTATGTATCAGAATGCATAGTAGGTTAGGACTAAAATGAACAATGAAAAGCTCAAGTCTGGTTTTGGCTGGGAGTAGCTCGACCGCGCCACTCCCAAGCTTAAATGTAGTGCGGCCGCGCCGTTCTGCAGAGTGACCAAGAGCAGTTTGTTAACTGCATGGTCTTAAGTTATGATTATATATTATCTTTAAGGACTACAAGATATGAAACAAGATTGTTTAGATAAATATGATAATAGAATGAACTAGTCTCATGGTTATCCTAAGTTCAAGTAAAAATGAAACCAAGTTAGGAAACAATATTTATTTTTATATTAAGAGCGTATGAAATATATGACTAATGGATGTGAATCCATGATTATATAACTGTGTAGGAATACACGAAGTGCAGATAAGCGTTAAGCAGCTAAGCCGTAGTTCATAAACTACGAATCAAGCAAGTCTTTCAGTTCTTATTTGCTATGTGAACTTGATGATTAACTGTTTTAAATCTTTATTGCAAAGAACATGATGTGTTATATATATGTTGAAAGTATGAAATGTTAAAATCAATTTAGGACTATGTTGAATGATTAAAGCATGTTGATTGAGTAAGGACTCAATCTTTATACTTGTTATATGAACTGTAGCATGTATATTATATGTTGAGCATGTTATTATGTGCTATGTAATGCATGAAAACTGTTACATTTTGCTGGTCTGTCAAGCTCAACCTTGCAAATAACCACTTTTGCAGGTTCAAGATTCAAGGTAAATTTATGTGTTACATGAAAGACATGAATCAGATGTGATACTTGAAGATTTATACACTTTGGTTGTGTTATTATTATTTGAACAATGTTTAAGGTTCCGAATAATGTATTAATGTTGAATTGTAATATCATTTTACGATGTAAACTATTGTAGTATTAAAATGATTATGAGATATTTAGATATAAAGGTTAAAGATTTTGAGAACGAGGATAGTTTGTAATAGAAAATTTTAATTATTCCGCAAATTTCAATGGTTGTATTATCGTTTAATGATGTAAAATTAGAGGTTGAATTTATTATTAACGACCGAAGTCGAGAATTAAATTGTATGAATTTTGGGGTCGTTACAACTACTGGGTTGTCATTTATCGAATCGCATAGGACATTTCTATTTTTTTTACTAGAAGCGATAGATTCTTTATTGATCATACATTATCTCCATGTATAACTTATTATACTCAAGCATACCCTTTGATATACCCTAAGGGTCTTAAAGAAAAGTCAAAGTATAACTCATCATACACAAGATACTATGATGATCTCAAGTCCAAAGATAACTTGTACTACTATCACTACAGGAATTCCTATTGACATGCAAGTAAAACTCCATTAGGTATTCCTTAGCAAGCCACGTTCAGTGACCTTATTCTCTAATAAGCACCTACATACTTGCTTTAGTGTCTCCACACAAATGATCATGAGATCAATCATCCTCATCCAATGAGCAAGCAACGTATGTACCAATCTATCCGGATTCACTAATCCCCAATTTAGTAATCCAATGATTGGGAACTATTTTAGTTTTAAGCTTTCTAAGAATTTAGATCTTATTAGAATGATCATCATCATTATTCTAAAATTATTGCTTAAAACTATGGGTTTATCACATATTATAAAACAACATCATGTAGATAATTAAAAGCCTTTAATAAATTAATACTTTTTATAAATAAATGAATAAGATTGTTATAAAGTATATGCTTTATCATCAAACATGATTGACTTATGTGCATACTACTTTCAGGGACTTCCAGTCACGCAGAAAGGTTTTGACGCCATTTGGGTTATCGCAGATCGACTAACAAAGACGGCTAATTTTCTACCGATCAAGAACCGATATAGTTTGAATCAGTTAGCGAGCCGATATCAATTGTTTCAGACTGAGATCCGCGCTTCATGTCCAAATTCTAGAAAAGCTTAAAAGAAAGGATGGGAACACAATTGAGGTTAAGTACCGCTTATCATCCGTAGACAGACGGGAAAAGTGTGCGAACGATACAAACGCTGAAAAACATGCTTAGAACTTGCGTGATGGACTTCAAAGGAAGTTGGGAGGATCACCTACTCCTAGTAGAATTTGCATACATTAATAGTTATCATGCGGGTATAGGCATGCCACTGTATGAAGCTCTTTACGACAGAAAGTGCAGAACACCGCTATATTGGGATGAAGTCAGAGAACGAAAGATGTTAGGGCCGAAATTAGTTTAACAAATCGCAGATGTGGTGACAGTGATCAGAGATAGACTAGTAGCGGCATAAGATCGCTAGAAAAAGTACACAGACTTGTATTGTCAGGACCGCAACTTTGAAGTCGGAAGTCACGTTTTCTTCAAAGTATCTCCCTGGAAGGGTAAAATACGATTCGATAAGAAGGGAAAATTGAGTCCGCGATTCATAGGACCATTTGAGATATTGAAGCGAGATGGAGAAGTGGCGTACAAAGTTGCACTACCACCTGAGTTGGAGCACATCCATAACATGTTTCACATCTCCGTGTTGCGTTCATATAAGCATGACTAAAGACACATGATTTCTTATGAGCTCATTCAAGTAGAGAAGAATCTAGCATATGAAGAAATTCTTGTCCAGATATTAGATAGGAAAGAACAAGCATTAAGAAATAAATTTATATCTTTAGTAAAAGTGCTTTGGCGAAACCACGACATCGAGGAGGCCACGTGGGAATTAGAAAATAAGATGTGAAGGGATTATCCCCATCTATTTGTGTAACCTTGTAAAATTCTGAGGAAGGAATTTTTATAAGGGGGGAGGATGTAAGAACAGTGAATTTCTTGAATAGATATTATTTTGATAAAATAAGAGAATGAATATTTATTTGAATATAAATATTGATGTGTTGTGAAATAAGTAAATTCAACTAATTTAAATTGAATTTATAAGAATTGAGAAAATGAAGGAAATGATGATGAGAATTGTAAGATGCCTTGTGTGGCATGAGAATGAGGATTTAAGTAAATTAATTAATTAATATTATATTATTGATTAATTTTTATTGTCTTACATTACATAATTAGAGTATGTATTATCTATTTATTTGATGTGTAAGATATATGTGGACATCTAGTTCCTACATTAAAAATAAAGTGTATTGTGACACTTTAGTATAACTATGTAATATATAGAAAACTATATAGTAAAGTGAGAAGTCACATAAATAATTGGTTATGTGTGACGCCCCCAAATCTGGGTATCTTCCAACCCGACAGATGGTACTACACGGTACTACCATCCACACATACATTCAATTGAAAAGTCTCAAAAGGACGAATATGTCTTATATATATTCAAAATACTATTATATTTCCCAGGTTCTTTATAACCCATTCATTCGTTCTTGTCATAATATTCAATATATTACAAACATTCACCTATACTATTACATAAGTAATCTAAGGGTTCGTCTTCGCCTTGCCCTTATCCTTGCCGCAGCCTTCGGTCCGTTCGATCTTAGCTGTGTTCATATGGTTCAAGCAAGAGTGAGCATGACTAGCTCAGCAAGTACTACAATTCTAATAAACAACATGATTGAAACATAGATCTTATACATCTTCAATAACTAAACAATAGTTAAGAAGTATTATCGATAATTCAAAATAACACTTCTTTTCATTCAAAACGTTTTACAACAACAATATTCAGTAAAACATCAATTCCGGTCCAAGACCTTGAGCATTTCATAAGTTCTTTTGAAAAGGACGTCCCAGCACTAAGTCCGTAAGTCCGACATTACTTACGAGCACGTCTAGGTGATCAGCCTATAGTACTCTATTTTGATCAACACTACATTCATTAAACATGTATACGTTTAAGTTGTGGCAACCTCACGTGCCTGTCGTTAAACGACAAAAACATTTTAGCATACTCAGTCTTCGTTTGAAAACCACACCAATATAACTCGATAAACATTAATCATGCTTGATAGATTCATAATATAAGTCTAGCCAAAAGAATTGGCTTTGACTTCATCATTCAAGACTTTATGTGAAAGAATACATGAATTTAAAAGCTTGTCCAGACTAAACTGGAATAAGGGTTAGAATACTTGCCTTTAGCATCTGCTTACTGATTATCACACGTACACTTTAAGTCTCTAAGTCTCTACAATACAAGATCATATAACGTACCACATTAGGTCATATATAATCAAGTAGGTATACTACTATATCTTACCCTTCATCTCAATCTAATCCTGACTTAGATTGTTATTATCGGTTTCGGCTTTTCGTTACATTGTTTCATTACGTTCATGATTGATTACTTATCTTCAACCTTTAGACAATATAAATAAGGTTTAACAATACCTTATCATACCTTATTAAGTTCCTCAGTTTATTATTACTGATTTACTGTTCATGCTATACTTATAAACCTTCATCACTGTCCAAACCCTAGAGTTGGTGCTGCGGCGCCACCCATTACTCTTTAAGCTGCACTGCGGCACGAGTTAACAGTAGGTACATATCGGATTCGGTATTACGCGGCCAGAGTCCTTACTCTTCATGTTCATTGCTGCTGCTGAAAGTAAAGTAGGTTCAGACATCGTGGTCCGCATTTCACTGCTACCACCATTTGACAGGGTTGGCGTGCCATACTGACTCGTGCTCGAACAATTTTGCAGATTTTGCAATTTTGCGAAACTCTCGGACGCATAACTTCTTCGTTATAAGTCCGAATTGGCTCGTTCAAAAGCCTACGGTTCACAAATTACATACTCTATGCGTTCATGCAAGAATTTTATCTATTTGACTTCGTTTGCTAAAATTTCACTTATTAGTTCATTTTAATGAAAACGATAAACGTTCGTGAACGTTCAATGCTCGTTTCTTCGTTCTAAGTCGGAATCCGGTCATTTTTAAGTCCGCAACTCTATAATGCCAAATATGACTTGTCTCCATCGAAAACCAATGTTTTCGACTTCAAACACAAAATACGACTTCCATTTCGAGAATTTCACGAATTCGACGATTATCGTCCAATCGTGTGAATTTCGGCGAAACCTCATTACTAATCATTCTAAATGGATTTTAATCATCATAAGAATATTTCAAGTTACTTATTACACCAACTTATTATCAAAATAAGTTTTGACTTATTCGCATAAGTTAATGACTTATTCAACTTATAACCTACAAATTTCCTTGCTTCTGACTTAATATGGATCTAAGTCCATCAATCAATGTTCTCATACCATATTGAGCATACTAACATCATATGACAATTATATGATAAGTTCTTTACAAGTTTATCAACTTATTTAGGTTCAAGTTGCTTATTCAACATATTCGGCTTAAGTTCATTCATCAATCACTTCTTATATATTCTTAGCATACATGCACATTAAGTTACACTTCTCTATCAATCTTATTATGGTAGAGATAGATTAATAGATCATAAGATCATTTACCTTTGATGACTAAAGTCTTCTTCTTTGAAATCTAGCAAAAGGTTGATTTGGCTTTAAAAGTGCTTATTCTCTCTTACACTTAAGTTAATTTGTTTTGGATGAAAGTTGAATAATGAGAAATGATCAACAAACTCTCCTATTTATAGGCTTGGCAAAGTGAGGGCATAATGGTCTTTTAGGCCTTGCACCTCCTCAACTAACCTCCTTAATCCACCTCCTTATTAACCTCCTCACTATTCCTTTCTTTGGCTCTAAGTTAACTTGCTAGCCACTTCTATTACTTGATCACCACCACACTTGCTCACCACTTAAAGTTCATGCCCATCAAGTCTACCCATATTACTCTTGGTTTGCTCCATGGATCATGACTTAACATATTGGGCTTGCTTAATTAATCTAGCTAATTCTTTTTGGGCTTACATTACAATAGTTTGGACTCATGATTAACAAACACTTGGGCTTGCATATCACTTCCTATTGGACTTCTACCAATATGTTAATAATCCTACAAGTCCATTCCATTTAATTAAACACCTTGACATATATATACAACACTTATAATTCTCGTATACTAGCTCGTATACTAAATTGTAATATACGTTATTCTATTCTCCATACTTAATAGTATAATACGTCGTATTATACTGACGTTCAATACCTCGCATAATGCATACGCATCATTTGATTAATACTTTCCTTTCGTAACACTTAATATTCCTAACGTTCTAAAATTAAGTCCGCATGTGAAATATTTCATTTTCCATACTTAGATTATTATTACATAATCAATATCACCTTGATATTATAACGTTACATATTTCTCGGAAGTTCAAAAATAATTTCCGAGCGGAAATCGATGAATAGTGTTTTTCAAAAAAATTCTCGGAAAGCTTTTATTTTTGTCTTAGAAATTCAAACACTTTAATTCTCTCACGTAGTTAAAATACTACGTCATTCCGGCGTTTCTAGGTTATAGAACGACATTCATCTTATCAACACGTAATAATAATAAATAATATTATTTTATTCATTATTAAAAGTATTTACAAAATGTTCAATTTTCCGGGGCGTTACATTATGTGACAATAAATATGTGTGGAACATTAAAGATGTACTCTATCAAAGAATTACAAATTATTTCAATAAGTGAGTCTAATTCGAATAATAAAGTTTTAAGGAGATATTAAATTGTTAGTGACCAATTTAATGGAGTCCATACATGCTATAAATGTGACGCCCCCAAAATAGGTATACATCACCTATTCTGAGTTGTCAATACATGGTACAGAAACAACTACAACTTTATTATTACAACAGTAAAACTGTGAGTTTGAATACAAATATTATCTTCTAGAACAATATCTATACTCAAATAAATCCTCATCACATTTATTGATACATTATTTTATAAAAATGGTGAGGACTACTAAACAATCCTTTCTAAAACCTTCATTCCATACCCCAGACTAAATACTATTTATATTCTCGCCTCCCGAGAAAAAATGGAACAAAAAGGAAAAGGGTGAGCTCAACTAGCTCAAAGAAAGAATATTATGACTAAGATAATATACAACAAATTATCGTTAGTCTTCAACAGGAAAAATATAATAGAATCTGATAGACAACAAATTTTAAATCAATATTATGCAATGAAATAATAATTCATTAGAAGAGTTAAGTAGAGAATGCAAACTACTATCTTACATGTATGGATTTAAAAGTTCATCGCTCATCTTTTATCCTGTAACATCAATCAATATACATCTGGAATCAAATATTCATCTTTACTCACAGCCAAAGATATTCATCGATTAATCATGTTCATTTAAACACTGTTCATCTTTGCACTACGGGCCAAAGATATTCTTCGAAATCATTCATCTTTGCACTCTGAGGCCAAAGATATTCTTAAGAAATCATTCATCTTTGCACTACGTGCCAAAGATATTCCATAATATCATCATTTAAGGCCGAGGATGATGAAAAATATTTTTTTTTTTAAAGAAACGAATCCAATTGAATCAAAATGACAAGGATTAAGGATTAAGGATTAGTACTTGGTTTTATCCACGTCCAAAAATACCTCAAAAATAATCATAGTGGTGTAAAATTCAAGAATGATCAAAACATGGATACAATCGAGTTAGTATCCGAATAGATGTTTTGGACGAAAAGAAGAAATTTTATTTTTAATTGAATAGTCAGATATCGTGAATAGTCTTTAGTAGACGTGAATAGTAACTCAGACACCAAAAGATAGAAATTCCACAAAAACATCTTCACGCTTACATGAATAGTACTCGTGAATAGTAACTCGTGAATAGTAACTCATGAATAGTAACTCGTGAATAGTAACTCATGAATAGTAACCCCGACATGAAAAAGTTCCAAATTTGATAAAAACTTGGATCAACATTTCAAATATAATGATATTGAAGAAATAATATCATTACGAAAAAAAATAATATCCCTTACCTCGAAAGATCGAGTCTTTAAATTAAAACAGGATATAGGCTATGACTTGGACTTGCACCGTATAGCAATACTCAAAGTATACTCAAAATACTCACAAGAATACGCTCGATAATATAGAGAGAGAAAACTTCGATTTACGGTGTGATTTTCAATTCTAACCTAAGCACCTATTTATAGGAAAATGCTTTAGAACAAAAAGCGAAAATTTAATAAAATAATAATATAATTAAACAAATTCAAGCCCACCTTAGACCAACTGAATTCAGCACATTTATATCACATGTGGGATTGCAAAAAACGTTTTCTTAAATAAAACAATTAAAACTTCTAAAATTAATTATTTGAACTTGAGCTTCAAAAATTCATAATTAATAGCCCTTTCATCAGAAAATTCGAATCTCGCGAGTTTTTATAGGAATTTCAATTCTCTACAACTTTACAGAAGAAAGTTTTTCCAAATTCCAAATAGAAATTGACCGAAATCCACAAGCAGGCGATTTTACGGTTATAATCAAATTTCATCGATAAATGGGGTCCAATGAGCATGTTTAACATGTTTTAAACATTTATTTCAACAAAAATACTCTTCCTCCTCGTATACTCATATATCCCACATTCGTTGTAAAAATATCACCGTTAATATATTATTAAAATAATATATTTAAATAAATTATTTTATCGAGAAAAAGATAAAATATTAATTTTCAACAATTGTCATTTTAAAATTTTCTCCATCTATATCCACATAAAATCAATATTTTCCTCATCATATAAATCAATAATTAATTATTCACAAATAATATTACGAATCACAATATTGACAACCGAGCGGTTCAGGGAAAGAGGGGCTTTCGATAAAATTTCTTCTTCTTGGCCTTGATTAGGTGACCAAACCTCTCCTTAGAGCGAGAACTTTCTAGACATTGCCAATAATGTTATCTAATAATATTATTCGGATAATATGAATTATTGCTTCGATAATGAAAAATCTTTGTGTAATGACAATTATTAAAACAAATGATATAAAATATCAATGCGTGAATTATTAACTTCGATAAAATCTTGAGCAATAATTCTGTAACCATTATTGAGTAGTGCCTTCTTACGTAAGAATCAATAATTGGTGCAATACTGGTAATAACTCTTGTTCAACAGCGGCGTATTAGTGTGTTTTAACCACCGGGTATTCAAACGATATACTTGATATGACAACTACTGTGATTATTTAAAAACAACTTATATTTGTCGTTTTCTTCATCCAATCGCTTTTAGTTATGGGGCCCACATGGGATTTATATGGTAAATCACGAATATTCCCAGAATAAACGAATATTCCTCGGCGATAATGAATATTTTACAACCACTTGCTTATTTTGAAATATTTGCGTATTTAACCCTTAACTATCCACATTAATCAAATCGACCCTTACTATTTTAAAATAATAAATAAAGGAAATTCCTTTTATTTAAAAATTTAGGTCTTCAACCCCCCTCCTTATGAAATTTCGTCCCTCGAAATTGGCGTGCGTGATACAGTGTTTGAAAAGGTGAGGATACCTCGCTTTCATTTCCGTTTCAATTCGAGGTCATTTCCTCTATAGCATGATTCCTCCACAAAACTTTAACTTGTGGTATGACCTTTTTCTTGGCGTGGGACATGCTCCTTCCTATCCAAGATCTTGGCAGTACCTCCTCATACGTTAAGTCTTGGCTATCTCGTCCGGTTCTAACTCAATAACGTGGTTGGGTCTTTCACATATTTACTGAAGTACAGATATGTGAAACACATTATGAACACTGAGACATACTCGGAGGAGAATGCTTGCAAGTCATAGGCTACATTTCCTACTCGGTCAAGAATTTGAAATGGACGATAAATGCGTGGATTGAGCTTTCCTCTCTTCCCAAATCTTGTAACTCCCTTCCATGGAGCGACTTCGCAACAATACATGATCCCCTACATTAAATTCCACGTCCTTTCGATGAAGATCCGCATAACTCTTTTGTCGATCTTGTCTGGTTTGTATCGTTGTCCGAATCATTTGGATCTTTTGGTGAGTCATATCGTACTAACTTCGGGTCCCAACAATGTTGCTTCACCCACCTCATCCCAACATATTGGAGAACGACATTTTCGTCCATATAATGCTTGAATGGAGCCACACCTATACTTGCACGATAAGCTGTTGTTGTAGGAGAATTCCACCAATGGTAAATACTTATCCCAACTACCCTTGAAGTCTAGGACACACGAGTCTTAATAGATCTTGAAGAGTTTGAATAGTCCTCTCGATTGTCCGTCCAGTTTGGGGATGGTATCTTTGAACTAAATCGCAAATCCGTGCCCATAGCTTTTTGCAAGCTAACTCGAAAATCTTGAAGTGAATCTTGGGTCACGATCCAAAACTATGGATCTGAGGCATGCCATGCAACCTCACAATCTCATTCACGTACGTACTAGCAAGGCGTTCGAGGAATAAGTCTCCGTGTCGGCAAGAAATGAAGCGAACTTGGTTAATCTATCAACAATAACCCAAATAGCATTGATGCCTTGAGAAGCCGTAGGAAGACCAGTAACAAAATCCATAGTAATGTGTTCCCACTTCCATTCCGGAATCTCAAGTGGTTGCAGCGGACCCTTAGGTACAAGATGCTCCGCTTTACGTTGGCAAGTTAAACACATCGAGATAAACTTTGCAATCTCTCTCTTCATATTGTTCCACAAAATGTATGTCGAAGATCACGATACATTTTAGTACTTCGAGATGGATTGCAAATGGCGTATTGTGTGCCTCCATCGTAATCTTGTACTTCAAATCAAAGTCGTTAGGAACACAAAGTCAGAGTGGACTCGAAGTATTCCTTCTTCATCAATTCTCACTTAGGAATAGCTCCTTCTTGTACTTTCTTCTTCATACGCATCGGCTTTCAAGATTGGTGGCAAGCAACCTTAACTTTTTCTATTAAAGTTGGCTCTGTCGTATACTTGACATCATCGCTTTTCGTTCCGCATATGATCTTCTACTCGATCAAATCGGCTACCACGTTAAACTTTACCGGGATGGTATTGAATAGTGTGGTCGTAGTCTTTCAATAGCTCGAGCCAACGTCGGCTTTGCCGCGTGTTGAGTTCTTTTTGAGTGAAGAAATATTTAAGGCTTTTATGGTGCGAATATATCTCCACTTTCTCCCCATATAGATAGTGCCTCCATATTTTTAGCGGCAAAGCATTGCTGCTTGACTCTAGATCATGAGTAGGATAATTCCTCTCATACTCTTTAAGTTGTCGCGAGGCATAGGCTATGACTTTCCCGCGTTGCATGAGAACACATCCTAACCCTTTGCACGAAGCATCGGCGTAGATAACAAATCCATCCGAACCGGATGGTATTGTTAGAGCAGTCTTAGAAATAAGTCTCCTCTTAACTCTTGGAAACTTTTCTCGCATTCTTGGCTCGAGCAATTTTGTATCCTTAGGGTTAGGCGAGTTAATGGAGTAGCGATTGAAAACCCTTCCACGAATCTTGATAATAACTTGACTAGGCCCAAAAAGCTACGTACTTGATCAATCACTTTGGTTGCTCCCAACTTTGTATTGCTTGAATCTTGATCGAACCGGCAATGCCTTACGAGGTAGAGTGATCGGCAATTTGATGAAAGCTCATCAATGCGTCTGAGAGGTGACTTGTTGATCAATAATTAATGAATTCATGGCGATAGTTTATTATGAATTATCAAGTTCAAGCTCCAAAATAATTGATTTTTGTAAGTTTTAATTATTTATTTTATGAAAAAAAAATGCTTTTTATCATTTCTTTTCTAGAAGGTTGGCATGTGGGAAATGTTGGGATCTGATTTCCAAAGAGGCGAGGGAAATTTATTAATAATAATATATTTTATTAAATTTTCTCTTTGTGTTCTAAGCATTTTCCTATAAATAGGTGCTTAAGTTAGAATTCAAAATCACACCGTAAATCAAGTTTTCTCTCTCTATATTATCGAGCGTATTCTTGTGAGTATTTTGAGTATACTTTGAGTATTGCTATACTACTGTGCAAGTCCAAGTCATAGCCTATATCCTGTTTCAAATTAGAAGTCTTGATCTTTCGAGGTAAGGGATATTATTTTTTTGGTAATGATATTATTTCTTCAATATCATTATACCGAAATGTTGATCCAAGTTTTATCAAATTTGGAACTTTTTCATGCCGGGGTTACTATTCATGAGTTACTATTCACGAAGTTACTATTCATGAGTTACTATTCACGAGTTACTATTCACGAGTACTATTCATGAAGCGTGAAGATGTTTTTTGTGGAATTTCTATCTTTTGGTGTCGAGTTACTATTCACGATACGGCACTATTCACGATACTCAAGACTATTCACGATATGGTACTATTCAATAGAAAAATAAAATTTCTTCTTTTCGTCTAAAACATCTATTCTCGGATACTAACTCGATTGTATCCATGTTTTGATCATTCTTGAATTTTACACCACTATGATTATTTTTGAGGTATTTTTGACGTGGATAAAACCAAGTACTTAATCCTTAATCCTTAATCCTTGTCATTTTGTTTCACCGGATTCGCTTTCTTTAAAAAAATATTTTTCATCATCCTCGATCTTAAATGATGATATTATGGAATATCTTTGGCTGTAGTAAAGAAAGATGAATGATTTCTTAAGAATATCTTTGGCCCAGAGTGCAGATGAATGATTTCTCAAGAATATCTTTGGCCAGTAGTGCAAAGATGAACAGTGTTTAAATGAACATTACTAATCGATGAATATCTTTGGCTTGTAGTGCAAAGATGAATATTTGATTCCGTATGTATATTGATTGATGTTACAGGATAAAAGATAGACGATGAACTTTTAAATTCATACATAGAAAGATAGTAGTTTGCATTCTCTACTTAACTCTTCTAATGAATTATTATTTCATTGCGAATATTGATTTAAAATTTGTTGTCTATCAGTATTCTATTAGATTTTTCTGTTGAAGACTAACGATAATTTGTTGTATATTATCTTAGTCATAATATTCTTTATCGAGCTAGTTGAGCTCACCCTTTTCCTTTTTGTTCCATTTTTCTCGTGAGGCGAGAATATAGCGAGTACGCAGTCTGAGTATGGAATGAAGGTTTTAGAAAGGATTGTTTAGTAGTCCTCACCATTTTGTAAAATAATGTATCAATAAATGTGATGAGGATTTATTTGAGTATAGATATTGTCTAGAAGATAATATTTGTATTCAAACTCACAGCTTTTCTTGCTTTAATAATAAAGTTGTAGTTGTTTCGTATGTATTGACAACTCGTAATAGGTGATGTATACCTATTTTGGGGGCTTCATACAGCTTGGTATCGAGCTTAGGGATATGATCTCCATGGAGATCGGGAATAGAACTAGGAGGGGAGAGACGAGTAAATCCTTCGCTAGTGTGTCCTACCTAAGCTTATTTGTTAGTTGGTCGATATAGGATATTATGTGATATATTGATTTCCTTAATTAACCCTTGTTTTATGACAAGATTTGAGAATGTCGAATCGAGAATATTAACAATGGAAATGAGACCGTGGAGATGCCTCAGACTCACCAACGAGGAGAACGTGTAACAGTCGGCAATGTTCCTCCCCCGTGAACAACACCATTGAAAGCGTAGATGATGAACGAGGGATGTTTAGAAGGTTTTTGCGATTCATACAAAAAATCGACGAGGGAGACTCGTGTTCAAAATACTGAGGAGGAAATGATAGCAATTCACGGGTTGTCACAAATGCAAGCGATTCAAAGAGTTGGGACCACCAGAATTTAAGGGAAAGCCGGATCCGATCATAAGCGGAAACATGGGTCAAACAAATTACCAAGATATTCGATGTCTTGGGATGCACGGAGAACGAAGGTTCCATTCGCCACCTTTATGTTCCGTGGCGGCGAAAGCGTATTCTCTTCGTGGGAGTCTCAGTGAAGCGTACCCATCCACCGCGACTCAAAGATGTCTTGGGAGACGTTTGAAGCTATTTAATGACAAATACTTTCACGAAAGTGTTCGTCGTATATGAAGGAAGTGGAGTTCATTAGATTGGAACAAAACAACACGACGGTGTCTCGATGACGAGGCAAAGTTTGCAGAGTTATCCGTGTTTGCACCTCATTTGGTGGAGAATGAGGAACATATGACGCGGATGTTTCTTAGAGGTTTGAAACCCAAGATACGCCGAGATCTCATTTCTCATAAATTTTCTCTTTATTCAGATGTTGTAAATGTGGCTCAATTATTAGAGCGAGATAACGAGTACGGTCAACCGAGGGACCACACGGCCGGATCGTGACGTAGATAGCGGTCAATGAATAATGATAACTCATGGAGAAAGAAATGACGGATGAGAAATGGTAACCACTCTGGTGGTAATCATGGCCATAAAAAATGTAAGAAGCGAGTCGGAGGAGATTTTAAAAGAGGAGATTTAACAACGACCATGTGAAGATGACGGTCTTGGCAACAACTAGTTCTAAGGGAGGAGAACGACCACCGGTCATATGCTACAAATGCGGAAAAGAGGACATATCGGTCAAAACCGCCCACAACAGTTCAAGGTATGCTATAGTTGTGGAAAGGAAGGACATATCGCTCGAGATTATGCGATGAAGCGAAACCTAGTTCAATGGGGGACGGTGACTCAAAAGATCATCCCGAAAAAGTCAAAGTCAACGATTCCGGAAGAGCGTTTGTTGTATTTGGTCATAATGCGAGGAACCCAAACGAGGTGATCACGGGTAAGCTATTTATAAATTTTTGCGAAGTTTATACCTTACTTGATACTAGTGCTACCCATTCATTTATCTCTCTGCATGTGCTCAACGTTTAAACTTGACTCGGGAGAAATTAGACTTTGACCTATCTGTGGAAACTCCGTTAGAGAAACTTTCATCACATCCACCGCTATAAATCTTGTTTGATTCAAGTTGGCACCATCACCTTACCCGTTGACCTTATCTCTTTAAAGATACTTGCTTTTGATGTGATTTTAGGGATTGATTGGTTAACTACTCATCATGCCAAAATTGATTGTTTTCGTAAGGTTGTTAGTTTTCATATTCCTAATCAACCTGTTATGCAAATTCAAGCACGGTGAACCATTAAAATCGATCACTGTCATATCTAATCATAAAACTATTCGTTTATTAAAAAACGTATGTCAAGCTTTCTTAGCCCATGTTATGGATTTGAATAAAGACACGTCAAATTTGAATAATATTCCTCGTTGTTATTGACTTTCCCGACGATTTCAAGAACTTCCGGCCTACCCCGAACGTGAAGTTGAATTCTTTATTGATCTTGAACCCGGTACAAAGCCCATTTCTAAAACCCCATATCGAATGGCTCCTATTGAACTTCAGGAGTTAAAGGTCCAACTACAGAATTAATGGACATCGGTTTCATTCGTCCCTAGTACATCTCCTCTGGGGTGCTCCTGCTTTTATTTGTAAAGAAGAAAGACGGGAGTATGCGACTTTGTATTGACTATCGGAATTGAACCATGTCACCATCAAGAATAGGTATCCTCTACCTCGTATTGATGACTTGTTTGACCATTTGCAAGGGGCACAATTCTTTTCAAAAATCGATCTTCGCTCGGATATCATCAAATTTGAGATTAGAACCGAGGATATTCCAAAGACCGCCTTCGAACTTCGGTATGGGCATTATGAATTCTTAGTCATGTCTTTCGGACTAACTAATGCTCCTGCGGCTTTCATGGATATGATGAACCGAGTATTCAAGGAATATTTGGATCGGTTTGTTGTTGTTTTTATTGATGACATCCTTATATATTCCAAAAGTTGTGAAGATCATGAGCACCATTTGAAGTCGGGTACTCCAAAGGCTTCGTGAAAACCAACTATATGCCAAATTGAAGAAATGCGAGTTCGGCTTGAGGAAGTAGCATTCCTTGGGCACGTGGTGTCGAAACATGGAGTATCTGTTGATCCGTGAAGATTGAAGCAATACAAAGTTGGAGCAACCAAGTCGGTGGATGAAGTACGTAGCTTTTGGGCTTAGCCGGTTATTATCGGAGATTCGTGGAAGGGTTTTCTCGAATCGCTACTCCATTAACTCAGCTAACTCGGAAGGATACAAAATTCGTTTGGAGCGAAGAATGCGAGAAAAGTTTCCAAGAGCTTAAGAGGAGACTTATTTCGGCACATGTTCTAACAATACCATCCGGTTCGGATGGATTTGTTATCTACAGCGATGCTTCAGGCAAAGGGTTAGGATGTGTTCTCATGCAACGTGGGAAAGTCATAGCCTATGCCTCGCGACAACTTAAAGAGTATGAGAGGAATTATCCTACTCATGATCTAGAGTTAGCGGCCGATCGTTCAGCTAAAAATATGGAGGCACTATCTATATGGGAGAAAGTGGAGATATATTCGCACCATAAAAGCCTTAAATATTTCTTCACTCAAAAAGAACTCAACATGCGACAATGACGTTGGCTCGAGCTATTGAAAGACTACGACCACACTATTCAATACCATCCCGGTAAAGCGAACGTGGTAAATGCATTTATTGAGTAGAAGATCATATGCGGAACGAAAAGTGCGATGATGTCAAGTATACGCGTAGAGAGCCAACTTTAATAGAAAAAGTTAAGGTTGCTTTCGAGCCACCCACCCTGATCGTGTATGCGTATGAAGAAGAAAGTACAAGAAGGAGCTATTCCTAAGGCGAGAATTGATGAAGAAGGAATACTTGAGTCCACTCTAGACTTTGTGTTCCTAACAACTCGATTTGAAGTACAAGATTATGATGGAGGCACACATAATACGCCATTTGCATCCATCCTCGAAGTACTAAAATGTATCGTGATCTTCGACATACATTTTGGTGGAACAATATGAAGAGAGAGATTGCAAAGTTTATCTCGATGTGTTTAACTTGCCAATGTGTAAAGGCGGAGCATCTTGTACCTAAGGGTCCGTTGCAACCACTTGAGATTCCTAATGGAAGTGGGAACACATTACTATGGATTTCGTTCTGCATTGTCTTCCTACGGCTTTCTCAAGGCATCAATGCTATTTGGGTTATTGTTGATAGATTAACCAAGTCTCGCTCATTTCTTGCCGATCACGGAGACTTATTCCCTTGAACGTCTTGCTAGTATGTGCGTGAATGAGATTGTGAGGTTGCATGGCATGCCCGTATCCATAGTTTTGATCGTGACCCAAGATTCACTTCAAGATTTTGGGTTAGCTTGCAAAAAGCTATGGGCGCGGTTTGCGATTTAGTTCAAACATACCATCCCCAAACCGGACGGACAATCGAGAGGACTATTCAAACTCTTGAAGATCTATTAAGACTCGCGTGTCCTAGACTTCAAGGGTAGTTGGGATAAGTATTTACCATTGGTGGAATTCTCCTACAACAACAACGCTTATCGAGCAAGTATAGGTGTGGCTCCATTTGAAGCATTATATGGACGAAAATGTCGTTCTCCAATATGTTGGGATGAGGTGGGTGAAGCAACATTGTTGGGACCCGAAAGTTAATACGTATGACTCTACGAAAAGATCCAAATGATTCGACAACGATACAAACCAAGCACAAGATCGACAAAAGAGTTATGCGGATCTTCATCGAAAGGACGTGGAATTTAGTGTAGGGGATCATGTATTGTTGCGAGTTGCTCCATGGAAGGGAGTTACAAGATTTGGGAAGAGAGGAAAGCTCAATCCACGATTTATTGGTCCATTTCAAATTCTTGACCGAGTAGGAAATGTAGCCTATAGACTTGTGTTACCTCCGAGTATGTCTCGTGTTCATAATGTGTTTCACATATCTCAGATTTCAGTAAATATGTGAAAGACCCAACCACGTTATTGAGTTAGAACCGGACGAGATAGCCAAGACTTAACGTATGAGGAGGTACCAAGCCAAGATCTTGGATAGGAAGGACCATGTCCCTACGTGCAAAGGTCATACCACAAGTTAAAGTTTTGTGGAGGAATCATGCTATAGAGGAAATGACACGGGAATTGAAACGGAAATGAAAGCGAGGTATCCTCACCTTTTCAAACACACAGTACGTCGTCGTCGATTTCGAGGACGAAATTTCATAAGGAGGGAGGTTGTAAGACCAAAATTTTTAAATAAAAAGGAATTTCCTTTATTTATTATTTTGAAATAAGTAAGGGTTGATTTGATTAATGTGGATAGTTAAGGGTTAAATACGCAAATATTTCAAAATAAGCAAGTGGTTATAAAATATTCATTATCGCCGAGGAATATTCGTTTGGTCGGGGAATATTCGTATGCGACGGTAGCGATACCATGTGTGGGCCCCATAACGAAAGCGATTGGATGAAGAAACGACAAATATAAGTTGTTTTTAAATAACAGGCGTAGTTATTACAGAATATCTTTGTTGGAATACTTTCAATGGGTTAAAACACACTAATACGCGTTGTTGAACGAGAAGCTACACAGTATTGCACCAATTATTGATTCTTACGTGAAGGCACTACTCAATAATGATTACAAAGAATTAATCGCTCAATTATTTTATTGAGTTAATAATTGCTACGTTGATATTTTATATTCTCATTGTTTCAATAATTGTCATTACACAATTTTTCATTATCGAAATGATAATTCATATTATCTGAATAATATTATTAGATAACATTGTTGGCAATGTCTAGAAAGTTCTGCATCTAAGGAGAGGTTTGGTCACCTAATTGCGGCGCCAAGAAGAAGAAATTCTTATTGAAAGCCCCTCTTCCCTGAACCTGCTGGTTGTCAATATTGTGATTCTGTAATATTATTTGTAAATAATTAATTATTAATTCATATGATGAGAAAAATATTGATTTTATGTGGATATAGATGGAGAAAATTTTTATAGTGACAATTGTTGAAAATTGAAATTTTATCTTTTTCTCGATAAAATAATTTAAATATATTATTATATTTTTTATAATATAATAATGGTGATATTTTTACAAATCTAATGTGGGATATATGAGTATACGAGGAGGAAGAGTATTTTTTGTTGCAATAAATGTTTAAAACATGTTAAACATGTCGGTGGACCCCATTTATTGATTTGAAATTTAATTATAACAGTAAAATCGCCTGCTTGTGGATTTCAATTGATTTACATTTGGAATTTGAAAAATTTCTTACGCAAAGTTGTAGAGAATTGAATTTCCTATAAAAACTCATGAGATTCAATTTTCCGATGAAAGGGCTATTTATTATGAATTATTGAAGTTCAAGCTCCAAAATAATTGATTTTTGTAAGTTTTAATTATTTATTTTATGAAAACGTTTTTTATCATTTCTTTCTAGAAGGTTGGCATGTGGAAATGTTGGGATCTGATTTCCAAAGAGGCGAGGAAATTTATTAATAATAATATATTTTATTAAATTTTACGCTTTGGTGTTCTAAGCATTTTCCTATAAATAGGGTGCTTAAGTTAGAATTGAAAATCACACCGTAAATCAAGTTTTCTCTCTATATTATCGAAGCGTATTCTTGTGAGTATTTTGAGTATACTTTGAGTATTGCTATACTGGTCAAGTCCAAGTCATAGCCTATATCCTGTTTTTAAATTAAAGTCTTGATCTTTCGAGGTAAGGGATATTATTTTTTTTTGGTAATGATATTATTTCTTCAATATCATTATCTTTGAAATGTTGATCCGAAGTTTTTATCAAATTTGGAACTTTTTCATGTATGGGGTTACTATTCATGAGTTACTTATTCACGAGTTACTATTCATGAGTTACTATTCACGAGTTACTATTCACGAGTACTATTCATGAAGCGTGAAGATGTTTTTGTGGAATTTCTATCTTTTGGTGTCTGAGTTACTATTCACGATATCTAAAGACTATTCACGATATCTGACACTATTCACGATATATGGTACTATTCAATAAAAAATAAAATTTCTTCTTTTCGTCTAAAACATCTATTCGGATACTAACTCGATTGTATCCATGTTTTGATCATTCTTGAATTTTACACCACTATGATTATTTTGAGGTATTTTTGGACGTGGATAAAACCAAGTACGAATCCTTAATCCTTAATCCTTGTCATTTTGTTTCACCGGATTCGCTTTCTTTAAAAAAATATTTTTCATCATCCTCGGTCTTAAATGATGATATTATGGAATATCTTTGGCCCGTAGTGCAAGATGAATGATTTCTTAAGAATATCTTTGGCACAGAGTGCAAAGATGAATGATTTCTGAAGAATATCTTTGGCCCGTAGTGCAAAGATGAACAGTGTTTAAATGAACATGACCAATGATGAATATCTTTGGCACAGTGGTGCAAAGATGAATATTTGATTCCGGATGTATATTGATTGATGTTACTGGGGATGAAAGATAGACGATGAACTTTTAAATTCATACATAGAAGATAGTAGTTTGCATTCTCTACTTAACTCTTCTAATGAATTATTATTTCATTGCTGCGAATATTGATTTAAAATTTGTTGTCTATTGTATTCTATTAGATTTTTCCTGTTGAAGACTAACGATAATTTGTTGTATATTATCTTAGTCATAATATTCTTCTTCTTGAGCTAGTTGAGCTCACCCTTTTCCTTTTGTTCCATTTTTCTCTCGAGGCGATAATATAAATGAGTACGAGTGGGGTATGGAATGAAGGTTTTAGAAAGGATTGTTTAGTAGTCCTCACCATTTTTGTAAAATAATGTATCAATAAATGTGATGAGGATTTATTTGAGTATAGATATTGTCTAGAAGATAATATTTGTATTCAAACTCACAGTTTTACTGTTGTAATAATAAAGTTGTAGTTGTTTCTGTACCATGTATTGACAACTCAGAATAGGTGATGTATACCTATTTTGGGGGCGTCACAATTAAAACCACCACCGATGATCTAGATTGATTTACTATTAAACCACCATCAATGGTCCAGATTGATTTACTATTAAAACCACCATCAATGGTCCAGATTGATTTACTATTAAAACCACCACCAATGGTCCATATTGATTTAACTTATTACACTTTAGTACCCCTAAAGTTTTCTAAGTTTGCATTATTCCCCCTTAACTTTTGTAAATCACTTATCTTCAATAAACACATTCTTAATACTTCAACAATTATTCATCATTAATATTATAACTCACAATATTTAACAACCAGGTCGTTCCCAGGAAAGAGGGGGCTTTCCGATAAGGATTTCTCCTTATTGGCGCACAATTAGGTGACCAAACCTCTCCTTGTGTAACTTCTAGACATTATCAATATTGCAAATAATAATATGAATAACTTTATCGTCTCAATTATTGATTTAATAATATAACATATTATGCAGATGATACTGTGACAATAATTGAATCAATAATATGAGAGATATGATGCATCAATTACTATAGCAATAATTGAGTATAACTGAGTGACTTCTCACGTAAGCATCAATAATCAATACTGTGTGCTACTATGCAACCACGCGTATTATTGTACTTTAACCACCGGGTAGTTCAACAGTTTAACGGTAAAACCTCTGTTGTTATTTTTATAAAAAGATATTTCTATCATTTTCTAACTACGACAATGCTTTCGTTGTGGGGTTCACCAATTATTGTGATGTCATACGAATATTCCCTGTTAAAATGAATATTCCCCGACCAATCGAATATTAACTGACACAACGAATATTTTATATCAACTTGCTTACTTTGCAAAATTTTCCAAATATTACCCACAACTATAACATTATATCATATCCACGCCACAATATTTAAAAATATATTTTGAGAAAAATTATTCTTTATTCAAAAAAAAATTGGGGTCTTACAATTGATCTCATGACCATTTGTGTGGAGACACTAAAGCAAGTATGTAGGTGTTTATTAGAGAATAAGTTCACTAAACGTGGCTCGCTAAGGAATACCTAATGGAGTTTTACTTGCCTGTCAATATGAATTCCTATAGTGATAGTAGTACAAGTGATCCTTAGACTTGAGATCATCATAGTATCTTGTGTATGATGAGCTATACTTTGACTTATTCCTTAAGACTCTTAGGGTATATCAAAGGGTATGCTTGGGTATAATAAGTTGTACATGGAGATAATGTATGATCAATAAAGAATCTACCACTTATAGTAAAAGAAGAGAAATATCTTATGTGATTCGATAAATGACAACCCAAAGAGTCCTTGGGTTAAAGCGTAATGAAATTAGAAAGGAGTTTCTAATTTGCATTATTTGAGTTAGGCATTTAAGGATCGAAATACATATAATTAAATAAATAAGACTTGACAGTAATTCCATGTCTTATATTTAATTGGGACATTGTATGGTGGAAGGATTGAATTGTATGGTAACTATTTATTCAAAGGTTCTTTTATGATTAATGTTGAAATCTATATTATCTAGAAAGTCGTTAATCGCTAGGGAGGCTTATCCTTATTGTAGAATAAATATTATTTATTTAAATAAATTAATATTTTAATTCATTTATTTAAATAAGAATAGAATTGTTCTAATTGATTTGTTCATAACCGGTATAATATGGAGAACCTAAAGGGTCACACCATAAAAGGAAGAATAATTATTTAAGAAGTTAATGGCATAATCGTAATAATAAGTTAAGTATACTTAATTTAATCTATGGTGATAGAATAAATTAATTAAATAACTTAATATTTATTATTTAATATTTTGGAAATATTAAATATAGATTAATAAGAGGATTTTATGATTATTATTACTATTATTATTATTTAATTCTTAAAGGAGTTTGGGAATTAATTAATAAAAGTACTCTCATTTATTCCTAATAAGATTAGGAGGTTAAATTAATTAAAAGAGTTTAATTAATTGTCCCTAATAAGATTAGGGAGCTTAATTAATTAAAAGAATTTAAATAATTAAATAATACCCTATTTTCTAATTAGATTAGAAGGGTTAACTGATATCTTTATAAGAGGAGTCTTATATCAGATATCATTAGACGTGATTCCAATTGTTGGAGAGTATGCTTCTTTTTCTATAGAGATAAAAAACTAAGGTTTAGCCAACCACCTTTCTTCTTGAATCTTTCTTATTCCTTGGTGGATCACCTCTAGAGGCCAAACACTTGGGTGGCTAACGTTGATCAAAGGAAGGAACCAAACCCGGTGGATTCAAGTAGAACGCAAAAAAGATTTGGAGGTAAACTTGTACCTGAGGAAGCTCGAATCTTCAAAGGTATGATTCTTGTTCTTTATCTTTTCATTTAATTAATAATTGTGCATAAAGGATGATCAGGGTATATGGTTTGTAAAATTTTAAAACTCTTATTTTTCACGCTTCCGCTTACTTTGTGCAATTTGATTGCGTTCATAAATATTACAAACCTAACGGTGGCATCAGATAAATATATATTATGTTATTCGTAATATATATTCTTAATAATTTTATAATTAAAATAAAAAGTTTATTTTAATCTTAAAATAAAAGGTTTATTTTAATTTTAAAATTGGATTTCATGCTAACTAATTAGAGTTGGAATTGAATTCCATGATAACTAATTGGAGTTGAAATTGTATTATATGTTTTCTAAAATAAAAGAGTTTATTTGTGAATAGGAAAGTGAATCCATGTTTCCTTAAATAAAGTAGTTTATTTAGATATGGAATAAGATTTCATATTATTCAAAATAAAGGAGTTTATTTGTGAATAAGAAAGAAAATCCGTGTTTCCTTTAAATAAAAGAGTTTATTTAAATATGAAATAAGATTTCATATTACCCAAAATAAAGGAGTTTATTTTGACAAAGAATTAGATTTCATAATTAATTAAAATAAATGAGTTTATTTTGATTAAAGAATTTGATTAAAATAAAATAGTTTATTTTATTCAAAATTAGATAAATTAAAATAAAAAGGGTTTATTTTGATTTAAATTTGGATTAAAAATAAAGGAGTTTATTTTAATTCAAAATTAGATTTTATACTAACTAAATTTACCCATTAAATGATATCAATATATATATTGAATATTTATTATTCATGAGATGAATGTTATTTATTGATACATATGGTGATGTGTATGATAATAAATGGGATTAATTATGGACTATTGACCGATGTGATTGGATTTTATTTTAGTTGGATGCATGAATGTATGGGTTTTATCAAATGGGGTCTGTGTACCTCGTCTTCTCTAATTTTTTCTTAATGTAAATTCTATCTCCCTCCTATGTACTTCCCCTTGACTGCTGATCAAGGTTTCTATTTATTTTAAATAATTTTGTTATAGGAATAGTTAGAATTAATTTTGAAAAATTAGAAACCAAAGAGAAAGGAGCGCTTGAAGACCCGTTTGTAATAGAGCCCGGGTTTAAATGTAATAGTTATATTTAAATATTAATTCTTGCAACCCTAGGGTTTGACCTTTTGGTTCACTTGATGGCTCTAGTGAACCAAACTACAATAAAAGTCTATAATCAATCCGGATATAATATTGTATTCTATATGTGCATGCTTAGACTATATATATATATATATATATATATATATATATATATATATATATATATATATATTATGCAAACATGCTTCGCATGTTAATTAATATACGTATATTTTATATATATATATATGCGTATATGCTAACAAGATGAGACAAATTAATAACAAACCCTAAAATTTTTATATTAAGTTATAACGTTCAAAGATATTTGGAATATCGAACGTCACCTTCTAGCATGATAAAAACAATAGAGTATTGAATATTTAATATGAGTTTGTTGTGCACACACAAGGCAAGTATTAAATATTTAAGATGTTGTTTTTATTACATATGATGTTTATAAGGAATTGAACATTACTGCTTTGTTGTGTACACACAAGGATTGTAGTTTTCTCTTCATTTATATAGAAATGATGGGTCTGACTTAACTTAAATCATTTTAGTTTGGATGTGTGCACACTTGACCATTATGATCTAAGAGACAAAATACAAGGAGTTGCATAGTTGATGTAATTGACAAGAGTTGTCCGCCTATTTATTTATATATAGCTTGTTGTGTCGCCATGAGGCTATATACATTTGAAAAGGGATCCTTATTCTCACTAGCAAATCTTTAATTAGATTTTGCCGAACTATATAAGTGAGGGTAATATAGTTTGAAGAAAATAGTGGGAGATACCAATTTAAAACAAGACCTAAATTATTTTGGTAATTAATAAAAGAATGTATGCTAAAATGTTATTAATTACAAATTCATTTACAGAATTTTACAATGTCTAAAATTACTATCATTGCGTAGCATATTAGATGCTAAATTAATCGGACCGAATTAAACGGATTGGTTAAGGAAATTGAGAATAGTTCTCATGGCTGTAAGCTATCTTATGTCTTTAATACGCCTATCCCTGCTGTGACGCCCCCAAAATTAGGTATACGTCACCCATCTTGGGTCGCCACTTACATGGTACATAAATTCAAATACAACTTACTAACCTAACTGTCGTGTACAATACGACATAAACTGTGAGTTTGAATACAAATATTGTCTACTAGATATTATACAAACTCAAAAGGAGTCCTCATTACAACTATTATCACACTATTTCACGAAATAGTGAGGACTACTAATGCTATCCTCTCGACCATTACTTACGTTCCCGACTAGTCCCAAATATGTTCTCATTTCAAGAGAACAAAGTGAAAGAAAGGTGAGCTCAACTAGCCCAAGAAGAAATATTATGACTAAGATAATGCGAATAAATTATCATTAGCCTTCAACAAAGTTAAACCGATAAAATACAATAGACAACCAGTTTAATCTGCAGCATGAATAAGCAATCCATTAAAAGAGTCAAGTAGAGAATAAAGTCTACTATCTTTTAGGTTTTAAAAGGTTTTCATCAATTTTTATCGCTGAGACTCAGCTTAATAATAAACCACCACATCTAATCATCCCTGTACCACGGTCAAGAATTTTCATCAAATTATCAATGGTCATGACTATACCGAATCACCCCTGGTCATAATCATACCAAAAACTATCCATCACTGCATTACAGGCCACTGAGGACTTTTGTCACATCATTTATATCAAGTCATGATTATACTTAGAATGATCCTCGTCATAATCATACTAAGTTCATCTATGCACGTAAGCCAAAGATAACATAATATAACATGAGGATGATGACAATGACATAGTAATTCAATAAAACAAGTTCAAGAATTATTTAATCCATGAATTATTAACGTCCAAATTGTCAACACGATATCTTTTTTAGAGAGTAAAATTCAATAATGATCGTAAGAATATTTCCATGAAAAGATATCTTTGGATGAAATGCAAATATCAAGGATATTCTACTAATTTCATGGAGTATAGAAGTCAAAGTTTTAACCAACTGGGTATAATAAAGAATGGAATAACAAAAAAAATCACCATGCATGCGGTGATTGCATGCCAGAAGTTATTCCAATGAATAATAATAACGGAACCAAGTCGTGAAATTCACACCGCAAAGTGATGTTCCAATGAATAATAAAGATGGAACCGGATCCGGTGTAAAACACACGATAGGATATTCCAACGAATGATAAAGATTTTAACCAGTCCTGTAAAACACACAGCATGTGATGTTCCAACAGAATAATAAAAAGCGGAACAGTGTCCCAGTAAAACACACGCATGTGATGTTCCAATGAATAATAGAAGAATGTCACCAAGTATAGGTAAACCAGCATATCAAAGTTATTCCAATGAATAATAAGCAATGGAATAACATAAGGATTTCACCAAGTATAGGTATCGCATATCTGAGTTATGTATAGGGTATGCCATTTTTACAAAGTTATTCCAACAAAATAATAATGAATGGAATAATGAAGTTCTCTTCAAGAAGAAAGAATAACACCCTTACCGTAAAAGAACCTGAATATAAAGTAGTGAAGTAATGAATACTCTTCTTCTTTCTATAATTTTCTCTCTATAAACTTCTCTCTATAATTTCTCTCTCTAGAGTTTCAATGAATTAAGTAAGAAAATAATGAAGGAATGAGCTTATTTATAGGAAAATGGAATGCATAAGAACTAATCCATGAATGGTCCAGATTGATTTACTTTAATCTGACGGTCCATATTTAAAGAAAAAATCTTTTAAATAAAATATAATATATTCTATTTATATAAAAACATTTTACTATGCAAACACTATGCAATACTATGCAAAACACTATGCAAAACACTATGCAACACTATGCATAATAAAATATAATATATTCTATTTATAGAATAACTTTAATAAAGTATTCTATTTTATATAAAAGATATTTCGCATTTTATTACGTTAATAATACTGAATAAAACAAAAGCGTCATTATCGCTATAATAATTCATATTATTAATCGACAATAATGGAATCAAACTGAGTGACTTCTCACATAAGCATCAATAATCAATACCGTGTGCTACTATGCAACCACACGTATTACTGTACTTTTACTACTGAGTAGTTCAACAGTAACCACGGTAAAACTTCCGCCGTTATTTCAATAAAATATTTTTGTCGTTTTCTCAATCCGACAATAATTACATTATTGGAGTCCACCAATGATTGAGTAGTTGTCACGAATATTCCCTGCTAAACCGAATATTCCCCGACCAATCGAATATAATATAACCACTTGCATACTTTGCAAAATTTATAAATACTACCCACAACTATAATATTATCTTAAATTCACACCATAATATTAAAAAATTATTTCAACAAAATTTAAATCTTTATTGATAAAATCTGGGGTCTCACAATCTCCCTCCTTATGGAATTTACGCCCTCGAAATTAGGGTGCGATACTGGTATGATAAAGAGGTGAGGATACCTTGAATACCTTTATCGTTGAAAATATTAAATTCATCTTTGCAATCCGGCCAAAGATATTCATTAACAATTCATCTTTGCACTACAGGCCAAAGATATTTATTAACAATTCATCTTTGCACTACAGGGCCAAAGATATATAACGGAAAACCAATAATACTGAGACTCAGCTTAATAGTATCACAACCATGAATTATCCATGCACTACTCTTGGCTAAGGATATTCGTGTTTTCAATTACTGATCGTGATTATACCGAACAATCCTCATTCATAATCATACCAAGTCCATCTATGCACGTAAGCCACGAGATGACTTTGAACGCATCCATGAATTAATATTTCATTCTTTGAGACTCACCTCAATAATTAATCCACATCATCGAATCATCCCCGCACTACGTGCCAAGGATATTCATTAGTATCACGACCACAAAAATATCCATGCACTACTACCAAAGATAATTGTGTTTTTCAATTACTGGTTATGATTATACCCAACAATCCTCGGTCATAATCATACCAAGTCCATCTATGCACGTAAGCCACGAGATGACTTTGAACGCATCCATGAATTAATATTTCATTCTTTGAGACTCGACTCAATAATTAATCCACATCATCGAATCATCCCCGCACTACGGGCCCAAGGATATTCATTAGTATCACGACCACAAATTATCCATGCACTACTACCAAAGATAATTGTGTTTTTTCAATTACTGCTTATGATTATACCCAACAATCCTCACATCATAATCATACCAAGTCCATCTATGCACTACAGAAAAGCCATGAGATGACTTTCAACATAATATAAGCATGAGGATAATGATATAAAGAATCAATCAAATGAGATAAAAGATAAATATTAAACATTTATAATATAATTTATCCAGATTCAAGAATATCCCCATGTTTTCAATCACTTAATAATCTCATAATCTAATATCATTAATATTATAACAATATTTTAATCACTTCTTAAATTTATAAATAATTTATCTCAATTGTTTACGCTTTACCATATAATGCATTTAATCATTCAAAATGCCATACTCATAAAATATCATCACCAATTATCAAATCCTCATCAAAAAAATATGCATATATTCTATATAGGATTCTCTAGCCATAAAATCCTATTTTCAACTTTGTTACTTCACATAACATATTTAACTCATATGTTCAGTAATTAAACTATTTTCATAAAAATACCAAATCAGCCCCAAAAATATTTCTTTTCTGGGATTTAGCATAATATAGTCCCATAATGAAAATATATTTTTCTCGGAATTTTAAAATTCATTTACTATTTTTCAAAAATCAATTTCTAATTAATTCCTTAAGAAATTAGCTACCTCAAGGTTAACTCCAAAAATTCCCAAATCTTGACAGGACCTTACACATGTTAACGTGAGCTTCCAGTTTAAATTTCATGGTCATCGGAGTTATAGAACTCCTGGTTATAGCGTTTTTCGAATTTTAAAAACCTAAATATTGAAATAGTCATAACTTGCTCATTTTAAGTCAGAATGAGCTCATTTTTGGACAGGAGGTACTTTATACCATATACTTTCATGTCCCAAAAGGCCAGAATTTTTCTCATAATTTAAGTGGCCGAAACAGCCCCTTAAAGTTTCTGGGCAGTAGCATTTTTGAAATTTACAGCTTTGGCCTCCTTTGCTAAAATCAGTCCACACAAAAATCTACAATACCTTTTCCAGTAATTCCACTTGGATTAGTTAGGTAACTCATAGATCTAACTCTAGGACTTGACCACATTCAAAAATTCAAAATATAATAGGAGATATGGTTAATTGAATTTCATGTTACGTTTTTCACTAAAATCTGATTTTCAACTCTTTGTGATTTCTAAGAAACTTTCATGTTTTCACATACTAACCAACATAACTCATCATAAAACTTACTAATACTTCATATACCCATGATTTTTATTAGTTCTATACTTTTATTATGACTTTCATCATAATCCACGTAAATGATCCTTTTAGTTGATTTAAATATTTGAGGGTTTAAGAAATGGGTTTTGTCTTTGGGGTCAATACAAAATTCGATTTCACGCTCTAGGGTAGGCTAGGAAGTCTTCAAGAATACGCCAAGAAATTTATTAATGATAGAAATATCATTCAAAAATCATTTACTCTTGTCCAAGACTTGGATAGTACGTCACATTAATACCAACTCATGACTTCTATCCCTTAACCTCGATAAACCTCACAATGATACCTATTAACTTGCCATCTTGATCACGGCGTACGCCGCCTCTACGAAAAGTCCGCTTCTGGTGCATTCCATACAAGAAAGTCAACAACGAAAGGATCGGGGCTCTTTACTTATGGCTTGATATAACAAATGATTAACTTTAGGGTTTGGTTACTTTGAATTAGTGATAACAGTTGGTTAGGAATATGAAAGCTAACAACCTTACAAAAAGAATAACGAGTAGTTAATCAATTATTTTCAAAATTACCTCAAAGGCAAGTATTTTCAAGAGATAAGATCGACAATTAACGTGAAAGTGTTTATTTGAAACAACAAGATTAATAAACAATTGGAGGTAACGAAGGTTTCTCCCAACGAAGTTTCAATAGATAAATCAAAGTCTAATTTCTCCTCGGAGTCAAATTTAAACGTTGAACGCAAGCAAGAGAGATAAAAGAATGGGTAGAACCGTATCTAATAAGGTATAGACTTAGCAAGAATTTATAATTAACTAACCCGCGCTAACTTCGTTCGGGTTACCCACTTTTTGAGAAGTCACGAAAAACGCCTCTTCCTCGAAACCACCGATTTTGTTTTGTCCAGATCCGCCTTTGGTGCCACTATCCCACCTGGACTTGACTTCACTATACGACAAAATCGAGCTAAATGACCTTCTCTTCTTGAAATTTCCACTTCTATTATCTTTGCCATGATTACCAATCAAGTGGTTACCATTCTTAGCATGATAATTTCCCCATGATGGTTATCATTGTTCGATAGCCGGTGCCACCAAAGATGATTATTATCGTGTTTGTTGGTCGTTACCTTTTGTTTGAACTCGAATCAACACTCTCATGTGCTTCATTGCTTATCTCAAAGATTTTCAGATGCCATTCTCAAACACTCACACAAAACAAGGGTTAATTGACATTTAACAAATTATCCCTATATTCTCAATGACCAATCAAATACCAAATAAACTTAGGTAGGTCATACTAGCGAAGGAATTCCCGCTTCTCCCCTCCTAGTTCTTATCTCATCTTAGCCGGGATCATATCCTAAGCTCGATACCAACCGTGGCGCCCCCAAAAATTAGGTATACGTCACCCATCTTGGGTCGCCACTTACATGGTACATAAATTCAAATACAACTTACTAACCTAACTGCTAAGTGTAATAATACGACATAAACCGTGAGTTTGAATACAAATATTGTCTACTAGATATTATACAAACTCAAAAGGAGTCCTCATTACAACTATTATCACACTATTTCACGTAATAGTGAGGACTACTAATGCTATCCTCCGGACCATTACTTCGCTCCCCGACTAGTCCCAAATATGTTCTCATTTCCTGAAGAGAACAGTGAAAGAAAGGGTGAGCTCAACTAGCCCAGTAAGAAATATTATGACTAAGATAATGCAGAATAAATTATCATTAGCCTTCAACAGTGTTAAACTGATAAAATACAATAGACAACCAGCTTTAATCTGCAATGAATAAGCAATCCATTAAAAGAGTCAAGTAGAGAATAAAGTCTACTATCTTTTAGGTTTTAAAAGGTTTTCATCAATTTTTATCGCTGAGACTCAGCTTAATAATAAACCACCACATCTAATCATCCTGTACCACGGTCAAGAATTTTCATCAAATTATCAATGGTCATGACTATACCGAATCACCCCTCGGTCATAATCATACCAAAACTATCCATCATCGCATTACATTCTGCCACCGAGGACTTTTGTCACATCATTTATATCAAGTCATGATTATACCGAATGATCCTCGTCATAATCATACTAAGTTCATCTATGCACGTAAGCCAAAGATAACATAATATAACATGAGGATGATGACAATGACATAGTAATTCAATAAAACAAGTTCAAGAATTATTTAATCCATGAATTATTAACGTCCAAATTGTCAACATGATCTTCGTTTCAGAGTAAAATTCAATAATGATCGGAAGAATATTTCCATGAAAAGATATTTGGATGAAATGCAAATATCAAGGATATTCTACTAATTTCATGGAGTATAGAAGTCAAAGTTTTAACCAACCGGGGTATAATAAAGAATGGAATAACAAAAAAAATCACCATGCATGCGGTTGCTTGCGCATGGATAAAGTTATTCAACAGTAATAATAATAACGGAACCAGTCGTGTGAAATTCACAATCGATGGGATGTTCCAATGTAATAATAAAGATGGAACCGGATCCTGTAAAACACACGAGATAGGATATTCCAACGGAATGATAAAGATTTTAAACCAGTCATTAGGTGTAAAACACATGCATGTGATGTTCCAACAGAATAATAAAAAGCGGAACCAGTCCTGTAAAACACACGAGCATGGATGTTCCAATGTAATAATAGAAGAATGTCACCAAGTATAGGGTAAACTGCAGATACAAAGTTATTCCAATGTAATAATAAGCAATGGAATAACATAAGGATTTCACCAAGTATAGGGTATATGCATATACAAAAGTTATGTATAGGGTATGCCATTTTTACAAAGTTATTCCAACAAAATAATAATGAATGGAATAATGTAAGTTCTCTTCAAGAAGAAAGAATAACACCCTTACCGTAAAAAGAACCTAATATAGAAGTAGTGAAGTAATGTAATACTCTTCTTCTTTCTATAATTTTCTCTCTAGCTTCTCTCTATAATTTCTCTCTGTAGAGTTTCAATGAATTAAAAGAAAATAATGAAGGAATGAGCTTCTATTTATAGGAAAATGGAATGCATAGTAATTAATCCATGAATGGTCCAGATTGATTTACTTTAATCTGACGGTCCATATTTAAAGAAAATCTTTTAAATAAAATATAATATATTCTATTTATATAAAAACATTTTACTATGCAAACACTATGCAATACTATGCAAAACACTATGCAAAACACTATACAACACTATGCATAATAAAATATAATATATTCTATTTATAGAATAACTTTAATAAAGTATTCTATTTTATATAAAAGATATTTCGCTTTTATTACGTTAATAATACTGAATAAAACAAAACGTCATTATCGCTATAATAATTCATATTATTAATCGACAATAATGGAATCAAACCGAGTGACTTCTCACATAAGCATCAATAATCAATACTGTAAAATTTTACTATGCAACCACACTTATTATCGTATTTTTACTACCGAGTAGTTCAACAAGAACCACGGTAAAACTTCCGCCGTTATTTCAATAAAATATTTTTGTCGCTTTCTCAATCCGACAATAATTACATTAGGGTCCACCAATGATTGAGTAGTTATGCGAATATTCCCCTAAAACCTAATATTCTGACCAATCGAATATAATATAACCACTTGCATACTTTGCAAAATTTATAAATACTACCCACAACTATAATATTATCTTAAATTCACACCATAATATTAAAAAATTATTTCAACAAAATTTAAATCTTTATTGATAAAATCTGGGGTCTCACACCTGCAATGGTTGTAGACAATGCCTCTGAGGAAGAGATTGCTACTTTTAAAAAGTGGCAAGATGATGCACAGTTGGCTCAATGCATCATTCTCGCATCCATAAGTAACGAGCTTCAGCGTCAGTATGAAACTATGGATGCTCCTACTATATTTCTGCACATCAAGTAGTTGATAGTGAGGAAAGTAGGACTGATAAATATCAGATATCAAAGGAGCTCTTTCGATCTAGAATGACCGATGACACTACAATACAGATAAAAGTCCTTAACATTATCAATTTGATTGATCAATTAGGACAACAGGTTTTGTCATGGATGGAGAGTTGAGCCAAGATTTGATCTTGCACTCACTCCCGGACTCCTTTCATAATTGTTGTGAATTTTTCATATAAATAAGCTAGATATCAGCCTCGCTGATTCTCTTAACATGTTGAAAAAAGTTGAGAGTTACTTTCCAACCAAGAAAGACAATGTCTTACTGGTAGGGACCAAAGGATCTTCTAAAAAGAAGAACAATTCAAAGAAGGTAAGTAGAAAGGCAAAAACAAAGGATAATAAGAACAAAACTGATACGGATAGCAAAGGAGTTTGCTTCCACTGTAATAAGCCTAGACACTGGAAAGAAACTACAAGAAGCATCTTACAGAGGATAACCAGAAGAATCTTAGTGAAGCTTTGGTTACAAATATAATTTTGTTCATGATTTAAAATAAATTTTTCTTTAAGTCAAGGTTCTACTTGGTTATTGGATACTGACTTTGGTTATCATAAATATAGATTTATGAAGGGACCAAGCAGAAGTAGAAAGCTAAACAAGAGATAAACAACCCTGCGTGTGGAAATGAAGCAAAGGTTGTTGCATCAGCCATAGGAACTTATAGTTTAGCACAGCCTACGGGCAAGTTTATTAAGTCAATAAGTTGTTATTGTATTCCAGTTCTAGTTGGAAACATTATTTCTATTTTATTGTTGGACAATAAAATCTTTTGTATTATATTTTAGAACAATTGTTGTTCTATTTATTATAATAATAATAATGTTTTGTATAGAACTGGAATATCACTTAATGGATTTTGTATACTTCACTTACGTGAAAATAATTTTGCATATTGAACAAACTAGTATAAGAAAAGGAGATGATCATTCAAAGAGTTGAATGTTTGTATTTGATGAAATACAAGTATGAATTATTTGAAAGGTTCAAAGAATTCAGAAATGAAATAAATTGGCAAAGTATTAAGATTCTTTGATCAGATCAAGGAAGGAATACTTGTGTAATGAGTTTCTAGATCATCTCAAATGGTTTTCTCATAATGGATGCCTCCTGATACGCAATAATTGATTGATGTATCTGAAAGGAAAAATCATACCTTGTTGAACATGGTACGGTCCATAATGATTTTATCGACATTCTAGTATCCTTCTGAGGTCATCCCCTAAAAATGGTTGCATATCTACGGAAAAGGAAACCTCAAAATTCGACCCCAAGACTCTATAAGAGTTATGGACAGGGAGGATTCCTAATCATAAGTATATTAAGATAAGGGGTTGTCCAGCTTATGTGAAAAGGGTTTCAAAGGATAAGCTTGGGACAAGATTTGACAAGTACAGATTTGTGGGACATCCTAAAGTAAGTTTAGGGTATATGTTCTATAATCCTACTTAGCAAAAAGTGTTTGTTGCAAAACATGTTACCTTCTAAGATAAATGTGTTTATCATTAAAGGGGTTAGTGGGAGGATAATAAAATATTGAAGAGTTCAAGAACCGTAAAACACTATAAGTCAAATAAGAGGAACTTGTAGATAGACCTATTGTACCTGCCCAATCATAAATGAATAATCTAGAAGATACCTGGGAGGTATGGATTCATCATAGATGATGATGATGAGGTAAACATCATAGAAGATGATGATCCAGTTATATACGATGAGGTAAGAGTTGTAGACACTCAAAGAAATAGATTGAAGCAAGCTTCTCAAATATGGAACATTCGTTTTGATGAGACAATCAAAAGAATTTGATTTTATAAAAAATAATAATGAACCTAGTGTGTACAAAAGGGTCAGTGGGAGCGTCGTGACATTCCTAGTATTATATGTTGATATACTACGGATAAGGAATGACATACTAATTCTACAATTAGTAAAGATAAAGTTATTTAAATATTCCTCCATGAATGATTATCTTAATTGGGGATATAAATCTATATAGATAGATTTAAGAGGATGCTCGACTTAACATAAGAAATGTATATTCATTTGATGCTAAAGTCGTTTAGCATGACAAACTCCAAGAGATGTCTCATGTTGATGAGCCATGGAGTGTATCTCTCTTAATAGTCCCCAAAGACTCCAAAAAGAGAGATCACATGAGTAGCTATCATGTATACAATGAAATGTACGAGACCTGATGATGATCAGTCATATTCTGGAGAAGATCACTATAAGACAGTGAAAAACATCTTAAAGTACTTAACCGAAACTAAGGATGTGATTAAAATTTATTGTGGGTCTAAATTAAAACTAAAGGGCTTAACAGACTCAGTTTTTCAGATAGACCAAGATGACACAAAATCCACTTTAAGCTAAAGGGTTACCTTAAACGATGGTGTAGTGAATTGGAAAGGTTCCAAACAGCAAAGAGTTGCTGGTTTAGTGATAAAGACAAAGTATATAGCTGTAAATGAAGCTGCAAGTTGATTGTTTAGATGTAAAGTTTATTACAGAACTAGAAATAGTTCCTACGTCTCATCTTGGATCTAAACATGTGTTGTGGTACTTTAATTTGATTAAAAGAATCAATGAAAGATGGGAAATCACTATAGAGATAGTGGATTCTCAAGGGCAACATTTCATATCCATATACTGAAGCTTATCCAACAGCAGGATAATCGTCACTTAGAGAAGAAGGGTATGAGATACCATGGTGATTAGCTTTACTGCAAGTGGGAGATTGAAAGTAGTATGCACACAAGCCAACCATGTTTGATGATAAGGCATATAATTTGTAACAATCTTATTCATTTATTAATAAAAAATATTAATTTATTAAAGGCTTTTAATTATCTACATGATGTTATTTTATAATATGTGATAAACTCATAATTTTAAGCAATGCTTTTAGAATAATGATGTTGATCATTCTAATGAGATCTAAATTCTTAGAAAGCTTAAAACTAAAATAGTTCCCAATCGTTGGATTACTAAATTGGGGATTAGTGAATCCGGATAGATTGGTACATACGTTGCTTGCTCATTGGATGATGATGATTGATCTCATGATCATTTATGTTGAGACACTAAAGCAAGTATGTAGGTGCTTATTAGAGAATAAGTTCACTAAACGTGGCTCACTAAGGAATACCTAATGGAGTTTTACTTGCCTATCAATAGGAATTCTTGTAGTGATAGAAGTACAAGTGATCCTTAGACTTGAGATCATCATAGTATCTTGTGTATGATGAGTTATACTTAGACTTATTCCTTAAGACCCTTAGGGTATATCAAAGGGTATGATTGGGTACAATAAGTTATACATGGAGATAATGTATGATCAATAAAGAATCTACCACTTCTAGTAAAAGAAGAGAAATATCTTATGTGATTCGATAAATGACAACCTAGTAGTCCTTGGCCAAGGCAGAATGAAATTAGAAAGGAGTTTCTAATTTGCATTATTTGGAGTTGTGCATTTAAGGATCGAAATACATATAATTAAATAAATAAGTCTTGACAGTAATTCCATGTCTTATATTTAATTGGGACATTGTATGTGGAAGGATTGACTTGTACGGTAACTATTTACTCAAAGGTTCTTTTATGATTAATGTTGAAATCTATATTATTTAGAAAGTCGTTAATCGCTAGGGAGGCTTATCCCTATTTTAGAATAAATATTATTTATTTAAATAAGATTAGAATTGTTCTAATTAATTTATTCACAACCGGTTTAATATGGAGAACCTAAAGGGTCACACCATAAAAGGAAAATAATTATTTAAGAAGTTAATGGCATAATCGTAATAATAAGTTAAGTATACTTAATTTAATCTATGGTGATAGAATAAATTAAATAGCTTAATATTTATTATTTAATATTTTAGAAATATTAAATATAAATTAATAAGAGGAGTCTTATTATTATTAATATTATTATTATTATTATTATTTAATTCCTATAGGAGTTTGGGAATTAATTAATAAAAGTACTCTCATTTATTCCTAATAAGATTAGGAGGTTAAATTAATTAAAAGAGTTTAATTAATTCTCCCTAATAAGATTAGGGAGCTTAATTAATTAAAGGAATTTAATTAATTAAATAATACCCTATTTTCTAATTAGATTAGAAGGGTTAACTGATATCTTTATAAGAGGAGTCTTATATCAAATATCATTAGACGTAATTCCAATTGTTGGAGAGTACGCTCCTTTTTCTATAGAAATAGAAATCTAGGGTTTAGCCAACCACCTTTCTTCTTGAATCTTTCGTATTCCTTGGTGGATCACCTCTAGAGGCCAAACACTTGGGAGGCTAACGTTGATCAAAGGAAGGAACGAAACCCGGTGGATTCAAGTTGAACGCGAAAAAGATTTGGAGGTGAACTTGTACCTGAAGAAGCTCGAATCTTCAAGGGTATGATTCTTGTTCTTTATCTTTTCATTTAATTAATAATTATGCATAAAGGATGAGCCTGCTATATGGTTTGTAAAATTTTAAAACTCTTATTTTTCACGCTTCCGCTTACTTTGTGCAATTTGATTGCGTTCATGAATATTACAAACCTAACAGTAAGTCATGCAAAATGGGCCTTTGTGTTGACAATATCACACGCGTACCCGCATAAGATCTTTTACTTAACGCGTCAACTACCACGTTTACTTTTCCAGGATGGTATTGAATGGTATGGTCGTAATCTTTCAATAGCTCGAGCCAACATCGTTGCGCATTGTTGAGTTCCTTTTGGGTGAAGAAATATTTGAGGCTTTTATGATCTTTATAGATCTCCACTTTCTCCCCATACAGGTAGGACCTCCAGATCGTTAACGCGAAAACAACTACTGCCAACTCTAGATCATGAGTAGGATATTTCCTCTTATATTCTTTGTGTTTTCGTGAGGCATAGGCTATGACTTTCAAATTTTTCATGAGAACGCATCATAAACCTCTGCCTGAAGCATCGATGTAGATTACAAATCCCTCTGAACATTATGGTAATGTCAGAATAGGTGCTGAAATGAGTCTCCTCTTAAGTTCTTGGAAGCTCTTCTCACATTTCTCGCTCCATCCAAATTTTGTATCTTTTTGAGTTAGCTGAGTTAATGGAGTAGCGATTTGAGAAAATCCTTCCATGAATCTCTGATAATAGCCAGCTAAGCCCAGAAAGCTACGTACTTCGGTTACTGACTTAGGTTGCTCCCAACTTTGTATTGCTTCAATCTTTGTCGGGTCAACTGATATTCCATACTTTGATATCACGTGCCCAAGAAATGCTACTTCCTCAAGCCAGAACTCGCATTTCTTCAACTTGGCATATAGCTTGTTTTCACGACATTTTTGGAGTATTAGCTTCAAGTGTTGCTCATGATCTTCACGACTTTTGGAATAGATAAGGATGTCATCAATAAGAACAACCACAAAATGATCCAAATATTCCTTAAATACTCAGTTCATCATATCCATGAAAGCCACAGGAGCATTAGTCAATCCAAAAGACATGACTAGGAATTCGTAATGCATGTACCGAGTTCTGAAAGCCTTCTTTGGAATGTCATCAGTTTTAATCTTTTATTGATGATATCTGGAACAAAGATCGATCTTTGAGAAGTATTTAGAACATTGCAATTGGTCAAACAGGTCATCAATACGAGCTAATGGGTACCTATTTTTGATGGTGACATAGTTCAACTCCCGATAGTCAATGCAAAGTCGCATACTCCCATCTTTTTTTTACGAATAAAATAGGAGCACCCCAAGAATATGTACTAGGGCGAATGAAACCAATCTCTAACAACTCCTTTAGTTGAGTTTTTAACTCCTGAAGTTCAATAGGAGCAATTCGATATGGGGTTTTATACCAGATTAAAGGTTAATACAAAATCCGATTTCATGCTCTTAGGGTAGGCTAATAAGTTCTTCAGGATATACGTCAGGATATTCATTAACAACAAAAATACCATTTAAATCTGACATATTTTTGTTCAAATCCATGACATTGGCTAAGAAAGCTTGACATCCATTTTTAAATAAACGAATGACTTTATGGATTGATACGAAAATGATTGACTTTAGTGGTTTGGTTGCTTGAATTCGCATAACAGGTTTGTTAGGAATATGAAAACTAACAACCTTACAAAAATAATCAATTTTACCATGATGAGTAGTTAACCAATCAATTCCTAAAATCACAACAAATGCAAGTATCTTTAAAGAGATGAGATTAACAAGAATTGTGATGGTGCAAACTTGAATCAAGCAGGATTTATAAATAGTGGATGTAATGAAGGTTTCTCCTAACAAAGTTTCAAAAGATAAGTCAAAGTCTAATTTCTCAGGGGTCAAGTTCAAACGTTGAGCACAAGTAGGAGAAATAAAAGAATGTGTAGAACCGGTATCTAATAAGGTATAGACTTCATAAGAGTTTATGATTAGCTTACTCGTGATAACTTCATTCGGGTTCCTCGCCTTTTGGGACATCACAACAAACGCTCTCCCTTGAACCATCGACTTTGTTTTCTCTATAGCCGCCTTTGGTGCCACCATCCCAGCTGGACTTAACTTTGCTACAGGACAAAATCGAGCTATGTGACCATCCTTTCCACAACTGAAACACACTTTAGAAGGCTGTGAATAGTTTGGACTTATGTGACCCTCTTCTCCGCATCTGTAGCATCTAACTGGCGGTCTTTCTCCTCCCCTAGAAGCTGTTGTTGTTGGTGGTGGTGGTGTTGTTGTCGATGTTTTTTTGACATTGTTAAATATTATCTTCTTGTAATTACTACTTGAATCATTTCTTCTATTATCTTGGTCATGATTACCACCGAAGTGGTTACCATTTATGTACGTTATTATCATCTACTACTTGATCGCTTGCCCTTTGGTATAACTATTATCGTACTGTCGGTTGTTATCTTTTGGTTGAGCTAACTCATAATCCCACTCCAATAATTGAGCCCTATTCACTACATCTGAATACAAGCAAAGTTTATGAGAGATAAGATGTTGATGAATTTTAGGTTTCAAACCTCTTAGAAACATTCGCGTCATCCACTCCTCATTGTCTACCAAATGAGATACAAAGTGGAATAACTACGCAAACTTTACCTCGTACTGCGATACAATCATATTGTTCTGCTTCAGTTTTATGAATTCCACCTCCTTCATGTAACGAATACTTTCTAGAAAGTACTTATCATTGAATAATTCTTGGAACCTCTCCCAAAACATCTTAAGTGCGTACAGATGAGTATGTTTTACAGATTTCCACTAGTAATCTGCCTCTCCGCGCAACATAAAGTTGGCGAATGGAACCTTTTGCTCTTCAGTGCATCCCAAGATATCAAATATCTTGGTAATCTGCTTAATCCATGTCTCTGCCTTTAGTGGCTCTAGCTTTCCCAAAAACTATGGTTGTCCCAACTCCTTGAATTGATTAGCAGTGACAAGTCGTGAGTTACCATTGTTTTCACCTTCATTTTGAATGGAAGTCTCTCTCGTCTAGTTTTGCATGAATTGTAAAAAGCTTCTAAACATCCCATCGTTCATCATTTAGTTGATGTTGTTGTTTATAGACTGCAACAAAGTGAGGAGGGTCTGCCAAGCGCTGGTCAGACCAATGAATGTGGTATTTGGCAAAAATTACCCGGGTTTTGGCGGGCTGAAAATGTGAGGCCCGAGGCCCGGGTTGGGCCGGCCTGCGGGCTACTTCCTATATTTTTTTTTATTTTTTTTGCAAAATCTTGCTACACCAAAAATAGAAATAATAATAAATATTTAAAATAAAAAAATAATTTATAATAAACAATAATTCTAATTACCTACATTAACTACATATCTTAATCAATTAAAATTTTAATAGTATTATAAATTACTTTCAAAGTATATAATCAAATTTGATTTTTTAAAATTAATATAATTTATTTAAATTTTATAAATAATAAATATTGTAATTAATACTAATATATATAATTTTTAAAAAAAATTAATTTTATAATATAATAAATTAAAAAATAAAATTAGATATATTAAATGAGGAAAACGGAGCAGTAATTAAGATTTCACTTAAATGGATGTAGTGATGTAGCAGTGGCAGTGTTCTCTCTCTCTCTCTCCCTAGATGTTTAAATGTAAATGTCTAAATGAGGTACTCTATCAGGGCAAACACTGTCATTCAACTTGACGGGTGTAAATGTCTAAATGAGGTGCAGTAAAGAATTTAATAATCTCCCATGGAGAAATAAAATAGTAATGCACTAATGCTCATAAATATTATAAATTAGGCACGATTTAGGTTTTACTTTTTAAGAATAGTAAAATTTGAACAATAGTAAAGAAACAATATATTGAAGATTGCATTAAAAATAAATAGTTGTTGTAGTTCAGTTGGTTTGAACTCTTATTTATTTACTTACAAGTCTTGTGTTCAAGCCTCACAACCCACAAATAAATACATTTTATTTAAAATAAATAAAAAAAGAATTCATGGGTCACGGGCCGGGCCGGGCCAAAATGGTCCGTATTTTCCTGGGCTAAAAAATTGTAGCCCACAGCCCGCACGTGGCTGGCGGGCCAGCTAGGCCCGCGGGCTTGGACCATGTTTGCCAGGTCTTGTTGTTTACATGAGATTATTGCTTTCCTGATGCACATTATCCTGGTTGTTGATTGTCAGTGTCTCAATAGTCGCATGTGCTCTATTGCTAATCTCAAAATTTTCATATGTCATTCTCAAACACTGCCAAAAAATAAGGGTTAATTAAAGAAATTCACATACCACATATTAACCCTGTATTCTGACTGACCAATATCAAATAAGCTTAGGTAGGACACACTAGCGAAGGATTTACTCGTCTCCCTCCTCCTAGTACTATTCCCAGATCTCCACTAGAGATCATATCCCTAAGCTCTGATACCAACTGTGACGCCCCAAAAATAGGTCTACACAACTCATTCTGAGTCGCCAAATATATGGTACAAAAACCAAATACAAACTTTAGTAATACAATTGTCGTGCAAAATACGACAACACATGTGCTGTGAGTTTTAGTACAAATATTATCTTATAGATAATATCCAAACTCAAATAAAGTCCTCATTATAATTATTGCTACACTATTTAATAAAATAGTGAGGACTACTATAATAACTGTCTTGAACCATCACTCCACACCCCGACTAGTCTCAGCTATATTCTCGCCTCCTGAGAAGAACAATGGAACAAAAAGGAAAAGGGTGAGCTCAACTAGCCCAGTAAAGAATATTATGACTAAGATAATATAGAACAAATTATCCTTAGTCCTCAACAGGGAAAATCTGATAGAATACAATAGACAGCAAGTTTTAGATCAATAATTGTAGTGGAAACAACAATCCATTAGAAGAGTCAAGTAGAACATGATGTCTACTATCTTCCATGATTTAAAAGTCCATCATCAATATTTTATCCATGTAAGATCATTTTATAAATATTTCAAATCAACGAATTATCCATGCACTACAGGCCAAGGATTTTCGTTAGTATTACTAATGGTCATGATCATGCCAAACACCTGTCCATCTATGCACACTTTCACCACACACCTTATTTGTAACATTAAAGGTTGTGATTATACCAATACAACTTTCCAGGTCATAATCATACCAATCAACAGTCCATCTTTGCACTATGGGCCAAAGATGACTTCTAGTATAATTTAAGCATGAGGATGATGATAATGATAATGATGTAAAGATTCAATCAAGTGGGATAAAGGATAAATATTAGAGATTTTCTAATTCTATTTATCCAGAGTTCAAAAATATCCAAATTGTCAACATGATAACTTTGTGGAGTAAAATTCAAGAATGATATTCATGTATCAAAAATAATTTGGACAGAAAAGAAAATTAAATTATGTTATGAATAGTACCGTATATATGAATAGTACCATATAAATAGTACCCAGACATGAAAAGTTTAAAATTTAATAAGAAAGTTCAGACCAATATTCCAGTGAAATGATATTAGATGAAGCGCAAAACTTAAGAAAATTTTAATCATTTCAGAAATTATAGAAGCAATACTTACCATAGTATGTTTAAATTTAGGAATATGAAATGAAATAATATCCCTTCTATAATATGGAGTATGAAAGAAAATAATATTTCTTACGAGTATTACAATAAAATAATATTCTTTACCATAGTAGAAATTGGATTTGACTGGAATATCGGATATTATTCTGAGAAAATCTTGCATAAAAATCTACACTCAAAGTATCCTTATACTCAAGAAAAATACTCATAATACTATAAAACAAGAATTTTTGATATTGAAGGTGTATTTTAGGAAGGAGGGGTTACCCCCTATTTATAGTACAACGAAGGGAGAAAAATCCAAAGCATTCTGCCAAACTCTCATTTTTTCCTTCTCTACTTAATTTAATGCCTAGCCCTCTCATTTTCAATTGTTGGAACCCATAATAGTAGAAAACATATTTTGCATGAGGAATAACCAACTTGGAAAGGAGGAGTGTACGCATGAACTTCAGTGCACTCAATTTGAAAAAAAAAATTCCAAATCAACTTGTTCACATTTTTCTCACATGCTTAAATATATATAATAATAATATTATTATTTAAACAATTATAATATATTATAATAATATATTTGAATGAATATTTTATCAGAGAAAATAATTGTATTTCCAAAGAAAATATGCCAAACTTTCAATAAATTCCTTCATTTATATCAAAATTGAACCAATATCCACCACATAATAATTATTCATAATTTATATTATAAGCTCATAATATTAACAATCAGATCATTCCTAGGAAAGATGGGGTTTTACGATAAGGATTTATCCTTATCGATGCATAATTATATAACCAACCCCTTTCCTTAACAGAACTTTTTAGACATTTCCAATAATGCAAACTAATAATATGAATAATTATGTCGTATCAATTATTGATTTAATAATATAAAATATTGTGCAGATGATACTGTCACAATAATTAAATCAATAATATTAGATACTATGCAACAATTATTGTGGCAATTATTGAATGAAACTAAGTGAATTCTTATATAAGAATCAATAATCCAAAAATACTATGCAATACCGTGTGCGACTGTGCAACCATGGCATATTACTGTACTTTTTATCACCGGGTATTTAAACAGTTAACGGTAAAAGTTTTGTCGTTATTTTTATAAAAAAAGTTATTTCTGTCACTTTCTATATCCAACAGTTATTCTGTTATGTGGTCCACCAATGATTGCGTCGTTGTACAGATATTCCCCGACAAGAAGAATATTTCCCGACCAAATTAATATTTTATGACCACTTGCTTACTTTGAAAAATTTGCACATTTTACCTATAACTAAAGCATTATATCAAATCAACGCCTTATTATTCAAAATAATAATTATAGAATTTAAATCCTTATTCATAAAAATTTGGGGTCTTACAGAAATAATTTTTCATCTGATTTTGTCTGATATTTAATTTCTAGCTCCATCTTGGCCATTTCTGCTACAAGCTTCTCCTGAGCAGTTAACATCATTAATTTCTCCCGACCCTTTCTACTTAAGGCATCGGCAACAACATTCGCCTTTCTGGGATGATAAAGAATATCACAATCATAATCTTTAATCAGCTCCAGCCATCTTCTCTGTCGTATATTCAAATCCTTCAATGTAAAGATATACTTCAAACTTTTATGGTTTGTATATATCTCACACCTCTCTCCATAAAGATAGTGCCTTCAAATCTTTAGAGCAAACACCCTCGCAGCCAACTCCAAATCATGAGTCACATACCCTTTCTTGTAATCCTTCAATTGCACGATGCATACGTAATAAATCTGCCTTTCTGCATAAGCACACAGCCTAGTCCTTTATGTGATGTGTCACTATATACCACAAAATTCCCTATATCATCAGGTAATGATAACACAGGTGCTGAACTTAATCTCTTCTTTAATTCTTGGAAACTTTCCTAACACTTTTCCGTCCAAACAAACTTAACTGCCTTCCTTGTTAAATTTGTCAACGGATTTGTAATCTTAGAAAAATCTTGAATAAAACGCCTATAGTAACCTGCCAATCCTAAGAAACTTCTTACTTCTGGCGGTGTCTTTGGCTGATCCCAGTTTATTACAGCTTCAACTTTTGATGGATCTACGGAGATTCCGTCCTTGTCAATAACGTGTCCAAGAAACTGCACACATTCTAACCAAAACTCATATTTTGACAATTTAGTGTATAACTTTTCTCTTCTTAACGTCTTCAACGTCATCCTTAAGTGTTCAACGTGCTCCTCTTGGTTTTAGAATATACCAGTATATCATCAATAAACTCCACTACAAATTTATCTAAGAATGGTTTAAACACCCTGTTCATTAAATCCATAACATAACCAGAAACTCATAATGACCATATTGAGTTTTGAATGTCGTTTTCGGTACATCCTCCTTCTTTACCTTCAACTGATGATATCCACTTCTTAAATCTATCTTCGAAAAGTAGCTAGCTCCCTTCAGTTGATCGAACAAGTCATCGATTCTTGGTAATGAATATTTATTTTTAATCGTGACCTTATTCAATTCCCTATAATCAATGTAGAGCCGCATTGATCCATCTTTCTTCTTAAAAAATAACATCGGAGCTCCCCACAGCAACACACTCGGTTGGATATACTTCTTGTCTAGTAATTATTATAACTACACCATCAGTTCTTTAATCTCCACTGGGGTCATTTTATATAAGGTTTTAGATATCGAGGTCGTTCCTGGTGCTAAATCAATCACATACTCAACCTCACTATCCGGCGGAAGCCAGGTAAATCGTCCGAAATTACATCCGTAAAATCTCTAATGACCGGTATCTCTTCTAACTTTGCACTCTTCTTCTGATTATCAACTATGTAGGCTAAGTATCCTAAACATCCTTGTCTCAATAACTTCCTGGCTTGCATCACTGTTAGAACTCTTGCTTGTCTAGGTGACTTGTTGCCATAAAACACCATCTTTGACGAATTTATAAGGTTAACACATTTCTTTTGGCAATCAATTACTGCCCCATAATTTAATATCCAATCCATCCCCAGTATAACATCAAATTCCCCAAGTTTAATCGGTATCAAATCTACCATCATCTCGTAATCCTTTATATCCACCCTACAATTTTTGTATATAAACCTAACAGGAATCACCTCCCTATTTGCAATCTGTATGCTTAAAGGAAAATATAATTCTTTCTGAGGCAAATCTAAATTCTTAGCAAAATCATTAGATATAAATGAACAAGTAGCACCCGAATCAAATAACACATAAGCATTAATACCATTGAACGGAATGATACCTGACACCACATCCTTTGACTACATAGTATATTGCACGATCATATTGAAAGTTCTGGCAGTGGGTCAGTTTGATGGCACTGGCCTAGTGATAGTCAATGTACCACCGCTGTTGTTTCCCTTACCTCCACTTGTACCTTCTGCTGTCTTTCTAGGGTAATCACGAGCCATATGATCATTCGACCCGCGAGTGAAATAAGCTTTCTTCTTTGGGCTAAAATAATTTAGCGCAATGTGACCTTCCTGGCCATAATTAAAACACACTCGCTTACCCTTCAAACACACACTAATGTGGTTCTTCCCACAAGTAGTACAAGCTTCAAACTTCTTCTTTTGCTGACTTCCTTATTTTCCTCCTGCATTTGGATTTTCATTCCACTTCCTCTTCTAGTTATTACTTCCACTAGCCTTGTTTTCATTCGCATTCTTCCTCTTCTTTTGTTCTTGATTATACTTGGTTAAGGCATCGCTTCCACCTTCCGCGATAATTGTCTTTTCTAGTACTGCTGCAAATGTATTCAACTGAAACATTGAAACCTTACTATATATCCAGAGTTGTAACCAACCTTCTCGCCTTACACTCATCTATATTAATTTAGTACGGAGCAAACCTTGCCAACTCATTAAACTTCGCAGCATACTCTGGCACAAATGTGGTTCATTACTTTAGTTCCAAGAATTGAACTTCCATCTGGTTCCAGGAACTCATCGGAAAGTACATCTCAAAAAACATTTCTTTGAACCTATCCCACACTATTATTCCTTATCCCCCACAAACCTTATTCACCTTCCACCAATAACTAGCTTTAGATTTTAAAATAAATATTGTGAAAGCGGTTTTCTGATCCTCATTGACTTTGGCAACGTCAAAAACCTTCTCCATTTCCATGATCCAAGTTTGGACTTCAACTGGATTCATAGACCCTTGAAACTCTAGCGGCCCAACTGCTTTGAAGTCCTTGATAGTCGTGACTTGAACATGCAGCTGATTCACAAGTGCTCTTGTTAAAAAGGTCACCAACTGCTGAACCGGGTTAGCGTTGGTCTCGTTATTGTTATTGTTAGTAGCCCCCCCAGGAGGTGGTGGTTGGCATGGTTGTCTTCTTCTAGGAGGCATTTTCTGTTTAAGATACACACTTATTAGATCACCACTCAATTTATTAAATATTTAAGGTTTTACTTAAACATTCTAAGATTAAAGCTTAAAACATAGCATTTCAATAAAATTCGATATTTTATTCATTCATAGCTTCCAAAACATAGTAAGGATAACATTTCTGCTATCAACATCAACTTTCCTGAACTTGTAAAGTTTTCAGGATTACATGCTCATCTTACCCCATTATTTATCTCAAAATAAGGGATTTACAATTTATTTAACACATAATTAATCACATATCTTATTATTCTTCCTATTTTGGCATATTAAGACGTCGAGAAGCTTCTTTACACTCTTCTTCCATGATAAGAAACATTGTTCTACGATCCATCATATACCATGGCAAGTCTTCAAACTGAGCTGGGTAATAAAAGACTCGGTCCTGGGCCTTATTAATTCAAGAATGAAAAGCATAATCCATTTCATTCATCTTGGACTTCTTCGTCTGAACCTTGTCTTCATCACGATCTGCACGCTGAGTAGCCTTCATCCAAGCGTCTTCTGCTCTAGCACACTTAGCTGACTCCTCCTTCAGATCATCTTTTAGCTTCCCCACTTCATTCTTCATCTTTTCATTCTAGGTTCCATTTCGCATTCCCAAGATGTGTGTCAAGTTCTTGAATCTCCACATCCTTCTGCTCTATAGTAGCCTGATGCATATCAGCCAGCTCCTTCAGCTCCTCAACCTTAGCCTGTAATTCTATATTACGATCATATAATTCATCATACATCTCAGCTGATATGGAGTTTAGTGGAAACTCCACAAGATCTTCTTCCTTATCTTCCACCTCTATTTCCTCAAAGTCCTCCTCCTATGGATCAGACAAGGGCTCATTCCCCTGTCCCTCAACAGTGACCAACAGAGAAAGCTCCCTCTGAATCAATTGCTCCCGAACAACATGGACATCTCGAGGCTCCTCATCTCCAGGCACCTGAGGTATCTCCTCCCTAGTTTGACTGGATCCTTCAACATTAGACATCCTGATAACAAAATACCTTAAGTTTTATTTACTACGTGACACTCTTCGATACTCACGAGCATATAAGTTATCAACACATAGGCACATATATCTTTAATGAATTAAGGAATTCATTCCTTAGAACTCGATAAAATTTTATCACCACTATGTTTTCAGTCTTCTTAAAGGTTACTTCCTAAGGTTTCCCACACCTAAGGTTCATAACCTAAAGCTTTGATACCAACTTATGACACCCCCAAATCGGGGTACTTCATTCCCACAGGATTTGGTGCTCACTATCCAAAATAATTACATCTAACTACCCATAATCAAGGATAACTTAAATAACTTAAAACAATAATCCTCCCCATTAAAGTGTTACATCAACTTAAAACAAATCTTAGGTAATTTAACCCTAAATTATTACATAAGTCTGTGGAATACATCATATAATTAAATAAGTCTCATAACATTGATTCTATTAAATAAAATTAAACAAGTCTTCATTATTTGGACATCTTGCCCTTGCCCTTGCTATTGCTAGTAGACGGCTCATCAACTTTCTCAACTTTAGCTGCAATGTTATTTGCAAGAGTGAGCAAACAATTGCTCAATAATATAATGATGACAATAGCTATAACATAAGAGTAAGCAATGAATACTGAATAGTAAAGAATTCGTTCTTCGAATCAAGAATAGAAAACAAGTTTAAGATTTATATCTGAGGGTCTTAAGACTGTAACAATCTAAAATTTAAATTGTAATTTTAAATATTTATTGAATTATATAAATATTTAATTGATGTGTTATTGTTGAATAAATATTTATTTAATTTGATTTGATTTGATTAATTATTTGTTAAATAAATAATTAATGAGTGAAGGAAATTAATTATTATGAGATAATATTCTAATTTAATATAATAATTAAATTAGAGAGTTGATAGGGATTAAATAGATTATTATAATGTTTTAATTTAATTTGGTAATAAAAGTGTGACAATAAACTATGCTATAAAGGGGTTATTAAAATAAATTAAGGAGTTCAAATTAGTTTTTGCCAAACAAGGCTTAAAGATATTAAATCTTTAATTTTTAAAGAGTTTTTGCCAAACAAAGCCTGATGGCTTTTGGATTTTGAATTTTGAATTATAATTATAATAAATAAAATAAGTAAAATAAATTAAATAATAAATAAAATATATTTATAACCTATACGTTTATATGTTGTAACTGATATATTAAGTGTGCGTATTATTATGGCCATATCAATTTTTTTTTTATTTTACGCTTGGTTATCAGTTTTGGGTTACGCATGTTAGTATTTGTTAAGCCTAAGAAGAGAAAAGGATGTTGGAAAGAATAGAGAGGGAGTTTGAGAGAGAATTTAGAAAGGATTCCCGAGACTTTCAAACAATTATCTGTGGTTAGCAAGGATTTCTTAAGCAATTGAATGTATTTTTCTATAACCTTAATACATATGTACGTATATATATATATATATATATATATATATATATATATATAGTACTGTATAATTCTTATCCTGTGTTCTTGAGTTTCAATGTTTACAAAATTATCTGTAATCCAAATTTCTTTATGATTGGTTAATAAATTATGTGAAATTGTAATATCATAACTAGCATATATATATATATATATATATATATATATATATATATATATATATTTGTATGCTAAATTACGTTTGAAAGAAAGAAATTGGTTTTACAGTGAATATGTGTATGAACATGGATTGTAGGAGTACTAAAATTAATATTTGATTGTGAACTAATAGATAAATTGAACCTTGAATATGTTAATATGTTAAGAAATGGAGAAAACGTAGTTTGAATGAATCAATTTGGTGTATAATTGTGGTTACCATGTTAATTTTATCAAATAATGTCAACAATGGAGTTTTGGGTTGAAACATAGCATTCAAGGATTTCTGAAGTTGTTGTTTAGTTGTTTTAAATTAGTATATGTATGATGGGTAACAGTTATGTGGAATTTACGTAAATTATACGTGTTAATTTAGGTGCTAGAAGTATTAAACAGTGAAAAATTAGCTTTGTTTTTGTTCTTGTGCTCAACACTATAATTCGGCACCGCAGCGCCAAGCCTTAGCGCCGCAGTGCCAAAGCCTCAAGTCGCATCGCCAAACTCGGTACCACAGCAACAACCTCATGCCACAAAGACCACCGCTAGCTTTGTGTTTTCGCGCCATGATGCCATCACTACACCGCTTGGCGTTCACCTCAATTCTAATGGTAAATACAGTCATTGCCGGTTTAGCGATATAACCCTAGAAAATTATTTTCTTGTACACAGAGTCTGTAATAGTTGATACGATGCAATATAATGACTGTTAAAAATGTATTTTTGATATTTTGATATTATAGTGCTAAGAATAAGCATATAATTAACACTTAACGAGTTTTGTTACTAATGTAACTTGACTATGTGGTTAAAAATCAGGCCATACATGAAATATGTACTTATTTGTATACAGAGTATCTGTAGTGACTAATTGTGTTCTAATGACATGTGATTAGGATATTGTGAATCAAACTATTACAGTCTAGCTTACACGCAAGGCAAGTTTTCTAACCCTAAACTTTCTTTGTGCAAGATTCTTACCCCTAATTATATCGTGCGAGCTCCCAAATCTTACCTTTTGATATTGAGCCAGTTGTTTTTTCTAATATTTAACTTGTTATTTAGCATGCAAGTTCTAAATTTTGATACACTAATCTTGAACAAGTTTTGTCATTCAATTTACTATTTGTTATATATGCTCAATACTCAATTCTGAATAAGATTTTAACCTTAGCTTAATATTGTTCAAGCAAGGTTTGCTATGTTATTTAATGCTTATGCTTTTAGTTCATTCCTAAAACATGACCTTACTATGCAATGTTGATTCATTTATGACTTATTTCATAGCACATTGTTACTACATTTTATTCAACTAATCCTTAGTTGATGTTCATTAAACTCTAAATTACCTTGAAACTTATCCAAACCAAACTTATTTTGGTGCGGACTTGTATTCAAAATACTGAGATGAACAACCCTATTATAGGGGATAATTTACGTATAGCGTTGAAATGTTTGTGCACAATACATTGTACGAAGGGTTGATCCCCCTAAGTACGAGGAGTCCCTATAGTCTTATAACTGTTAAAGTTTAAGTTGAAAGAATACTTAAACTATGGACATAGTTCGTGGTCTTTTGACCCTCAGTTATATATATTTCAAATTCTGTTCCTGATTATTATTGATGAAATACCTTATTCATTTCTATTGAGCCTAATCATTTGGCAGTTGATATGATGTATTCATTGTCATTTCAAGTGAGCATTGTTTGCTCACTCTTGCTTATATAACTATTACAGCTAAAGTTGAGAAGGTCGATGAACCTACAACTAGTAAAGGGAAAGGAAATATAAGCAAGTATTGAAGACTTGTAAACCCGTTAGCTTTTATATTGTTGGACTTTATTTTAAATCTTGTGATGTATTTATTTAACTTTTCCGCACATGATGTTTGTAATTAAAGGTTAGATAACTTGGGAGATTTTGTTGTACTTATTGATGTAACCCTTTAATGGGAAGGTTTATTATTAAACTTTATTATGTTTGGGTAGTTAGATATGAATGTTTTTATAAAGTGAGCACCAAATCTGGTGAAAATGAAGTACCCGAATTTGGGGGTGTCACAAAGACCATGAACTATGTCTTAGTTTACTAATTATTTCTACCTCAACCTTTAACAGTCATTAGAATATACAGACCTTTTCTTTCATACTTAGGGGGATCAGCCCTTCGTACCATGTATTGTGCACAAACATCTAAACGTTAACGCGTACATAATCCCTTATATTAGGGTTGTTCATCTAAGTTTGACTTAGGATTTCTGCACTAAAGAAAGTTTAGTTTGGATTAGCTTAACAATGGTTCTAGAATTTTTAGAACGCTCATCAACTATAGACTAGTCAAATCAATAAAGGTTCACTAGCCATTCGAAGTTCGATACAATAACTTGGTATTGAGTAACCATATTTAGAATCAAGAATAGAATCACAATAATATATAGTTGAATTAAAAATTGTATATCCAATAGACTATCTTCAAAGGAATTAGAAAGTCTCGTTCAGAATAATGAACATTTCAAACTTTGAATTAATAGGAACAATGATTAGAAACATGCTTAATATGAATAAACAACTTGAGTCATCTTAACCAAACAATATCAAGTTTAAAATTAGGAAATTTGCTTAGTGAAAAGTAAGATTTAGATACGTGCATAAAAATAATAAACAAGATAGGATAAAGATCTTGCTCTTCATAAAGAAATAAGGTTTAGGGACTTGCTTCGTGCGTAAACTACACAATTATAACACATGTTCGCCAAATACCCTACATATACCATTAGAATCATAATATCGATTAGTTAAACTAACATTAACCCTATAGGTTTAATTATCATTCAAGTTCATATCGTTATTCTATCTCATATTCTAATCACTGACACCATTTACAGGTCTGAAATCATAAATCTAGTAAGGCGTCATCATACTTAAATAACATCTCAAGACTTAATCAAATAACAAATTAAAGTTTTCTAAGTCATTATTTTTTCAATCTAAAATCATCAAATACATGTTTACAATCTGTTTTAAAATCTTATTATATGTTTAACACATTATCATGCACCTTAGACTAGGTTAGGCCAACATATCATGAACTGAAAACTTAAAAAAAAACAAACTGTCATACTCGGGGAGGCACAATTCTTGTTACCGAGAGCCCTAACATCGGCAAGAATTATACTTTGATGCTCAAACCAAAACTCTCAAGCAAGCGTGAATGCCAGTTTTACTTTTTTGGTAGCGGCGCTTGAATCAAGGCATGATATCTGAAAAAATGCAGACGCATACCACCTTCTTCACAGTTCACTCCCAATCAATCCAATTTCTCCAACTTAGTAGAAATTCATCAAACCCAAAAGCTATAAACTTATTGAAAACATCACTAAGTATACATATCATGATTCTAATAATATAAACATCATACATAATCAACGTTTAAGGATTAAAATCATGTTTTTGCTATTTTTTTCATTTTTAAACATATTTAGCAAAATCAAGCACCAAATCTTCGTTTCTTAACCAAATTAAATCATTTCAATTGCATTCTTTTCTTAACTCAACATACTAACATAAATTGAAATCAATTTTCATATTACAATAAGAATTGAACATCCATTTTGGCCTCAAAATCATATATGTCATATGTATATATCACCAAAACTCAAGAACAACAATAACCTCCATTTACAACATGATTTCATGGATTTTAACTTCTAAAATTTATTTCTAGATGATAACCAATGGATTACATAAACTAATTAACACATATAATCCAAATTCTCAAAAATTAAGACTCCACTTTAAAAGAAACTCAAGAACATATAACTGAAAACAATAGTTAGATTATACCTTGAATTCCTTGTTTACACTAGCAAAGATGATTAGCAAGCTTGTTCCCTTGATTTCCAAAGTCTCCTCTTCTCAAATTTCTCAATTTTTACCCTATCTCTTTGTGTTCTTCTTCTTTACACTCTCTGTTCTTAACCTTAGGAAAAACACGTAAACCCACTACATTGATATACCATCATGCGCAACCTTAAGTCGTCATGTAAAAAAACTCAATGGGTTCAACTGTTACAAACACCAAGAGACACAAGGCCATGCTTGGCTAGTCTCAAACATTCCTTTTTGTTTATTTTTATATCCTCCTTATAATATGGTTCTTATGTCACACCAATTATACAAACTAATTTAATTAATTCATAAATTAAATTGACATTCGTCATATAATTATAATTTCCATTATAAATTAAAATTTTATTTAACAAACTAATAAATCTCTAATTTAATTATTAAATTAAATTAGAATGACATTATAATTATTTAATAATTCATTTAATTTAATTATCTCATTAAATTAAATCTTCAAATCATAAAATTATCACACATTAATTTAATTATTATAACACACTTTAACTAAATTATTGTACAATAATTTCAACAATATTTATTTATCTCAATAAATAAATCAATTGAAATATTTATTTAATTCATAAATACTTAAAATTAATAAAATTAATTACAAAATTTTCTTTCGTTACAATCCACATAGACTTCGATCTCCTTATGCATCATATCGTGGAACAATGACAATATAGCCCTCTAATAGGTAGTACCGACATTGGTGAGACCGAAGCCCAATCTTCTATAGCAGAAAGTGCCCCAGGGGGTGCTGAAAGCGGTCTTTTCTTTGTCTTTTTCAGTAACCATGATCTGGTGATATCGGAAAAAATAATTGCCAAAGGAGTGCATCTCATATTGTGTCTTATTATCTATCAATATATGGATGAAAGGCACTAGGGAGTCTTCCTTGAGGCTGACTTTATTAAGATCTCGGCAATCCACGCAGACTTATACCTTTCCACCTGGTTTCGGCATTGGGACCACATTAGATAGCCATTTAGGGTAGGTTATAACCATGATGATATCTTCTTTGAACTGTTTAATGATTTCTTCCTTGACTTTCAGGCTCCATTTAGGTTTTAACCTTCTTAGCTTCTGCTTAACTGGCTTGAACCCTTCTTTAATTGGTAATTGATGGATGACTATATCTGTGGATAGGCCAATCATATCCTTATGTGACCAAGTGAAAATATCTTTGAATTTGATAAGGAGTTTAATTATTTCATTCATTTGGTCAGAGTTGAGGTTCATTCCAATCTAGAGCTCTTTGGGGTTATCTGAGGTTCCGATGTTTATGGTGATAGTTTGCTCGAGTTTGGGTTTGGGTTTGTCTTCGACCCATCCTTTGATTTCCTCGGGTACCTCTTCATCGTCCACTTCCTCTTGCTCAAATCCCATCAAGTTGAAGTCCAGTTCTATATCAAAATCGTAGTCATGGTTCAAATTTGGCAAGTCATTGACAGGGCTAGAAATACTCAATTTTGGGAACCTGGGAATAAAACTTGATCACAGGGTGATCACCCAGTTTTCGGTGGTCAAGTCCTCGGGATGGTCGAGATGGAGGCGTCGCTGGAGCATTCGTTATCCTTGATAATGATCATAACTAGCTCGGACCCAGGATTGGGATCCTTCTTCAGAATGCTTACTTTTGCTCAATTACTGAATGGGAGGGTAGACTAACCATCTGATAGGCTTGCTGAAAGTAGTATGCATACAAGCCAATCATGTATAATGATAAATCATATACTTTGTAATCAATCTTATTTATTTATTAATAAAAAAAATTATTTATTAAAGGCATTTATTTATCTACATGGTGTTGTTTCTATAATATGTGATAAACCCGCAGTTTTAAGCAATGCTTTTAGAATAATGATTAGACAGCTTAAAACTAAAATGTTCCTAATCAATGGATTATTAAAATAGGGACTAGTGAATTCAGATAGATTGGTGCATACATTGCTTGATTGTTGGATGAGAATGATTGATCTCATGATCATTTGTGTAGAGACACTAAAGTAAGTATGTAGGTGCTTATTGGAGAATAAGTTCACTGAATGTGACTCGCTAAGGAATACCTAATAGAGTTTTACTTATCTGTCAATAGGAATTCCTGTAGTGATAGTAGTACAAATAATCCTTAGACTTGAGATCATCATAGTATCTTATATATAATGAGTTGCACTTTGACTTATTCTTTAATACCCTTAGGATATATCAAAGGGTATGCTTGGGTGTAATAAGTTATATATGGAGATAATGAATGATCAATAAAGAATCTAGCACTTTTAGTAAAAGAAGAGAAATATCATATGTGATTCGATAAATGACAACCCAAGAATCCTTGGCCAATGTGAAATGAAATTTGAAAGTAGTTTCTAATTTGCATTTATTCGGAGTTGTGCATTTGGGAATCGAAATACATATAATTAAATAAAATAAGACTTGACAGTAATTCCATGACTTATATTTGATTGGGACATTGTATGGTAGAAGGATTGAATTGTACGGTAACTATTTACTCAAAGGTTCGTTTATTATTAATGTTGAAATCTATATTATATGGAAAGTCGTTAATCGCTAGGGAGGCTTGTCCCTATTGTAGAATAAATATTATTTATTTGAATAAATTAATAGTTTAATTTATTTATTTAAATAAGATTAGAATTGTTCTAATTAATTTATTCACAACCGGTTTAATATGGAGAACCTAAAGGGTCACACCATAAAATGAAGAATAATTATTTAAGAAGTTAATGGCATAATTATAATAATATGTTAAGTGTATTTAATTTAATCTATGGTGATAGAGTAAATTAAATAGATCAAAAGTTATTTGGGATTGAAGGCTGTATTGGTTTAGGAAGGCATGAGCTAATTCCTCCCAGATGTTGATTTTGGAGTTTTCAATTCTGGCATACCAAGTTCGAGCTTCCTCAGTAAGGCTCTTTTGGAAGAGTTGCATCTTGAGCCTCTCAACCTCGGCATGTGATCCTTGCTCACCAATGTAAACCTTTAGATGGGTATAAGGGTCGCCCAATCCAATATATTTTTTAAACTCTGGGACTTTAAATTTATCTGGATATCTAGCCATTGGGAAAATACATAAGGCAGAGTAATTGACACTATCGTAGGACCCTATTCCCTTGATAGATCAAATGGATTCCTCCATTACTCTGACCTTCTTTTGGATATCCCCAGTTTCCTTGTCTTCTCGAAGGTCTATGATTTCCTTCGTTGGACCTTTACTCACGGCCTCTTTGGCAAATCCACTATCAAGTTGGGATGCTAGAGTAGGTATTTGGGTATCACTGGCCTTTCCTGACATGTGGATACTTCCTTGTACAGAAGACTCAGGTTAAACTTTTAATTTGGGCTCTTGAGCTATTTTGCACTGCTCTCTTAATAGACTGATCATTTCAGTAATCTGTTTCTTAAAATCCTCAAATTCTTCCCGAGACACGGGGATGGGTTCTGATATACTTCCCTCGGCCATTTTGGTTGGTGGTGGTCGTGCCTTTTTGGCTTGGGATCGGGTTATATGACCAACCAACACATAAAAGGTATGTAGTTTAGTCTTAATATTGGTAGATAGTATGGATGCATAGTATGTTATGCATTAGGTTTGAAGTTTTTTTAATCTTTTCCTGTGAAAACGAGGTTAGTTTGTTTTTGATTACAAGACAGGATAAGAATATATATAAATAACAGTTTCAGATGGATGACATTGTCATTAATATATAAAAAAGAGTAACAGGGCATGAAAAGACATCCTGTATGTTGGGTTTTTCAGAGGCTATCTTAGGATTACTCTAAAGGGGATTTTTGGAATGAAGGTTCCTAGATCTTCGCAATTTACTTAATGAAAACATCCTGTCTTTCAATGAGAGCGGATCTAAGTGGTGCCTTTCTTCAGCCTCATAAGGTAACGCCTTTTAAAGTCCAGTAATAAAAAATCGACGGGTTCGCCTCCTAATGGTGAAATCACACAACATACATTCACATACATCGTGCCTTACTGTATGCAAATATCAATTTTGAACTGGTGGAAATCGTTCCTAAAGGCGCCAGAAGCCGTTCGATAGCCCTTCTCGCGAAACAGTGTAAGATTTCGCCAGATTTGGCTTCTTCGCTTACTCTTATACGTATATAAGTGTTATATATACTTTTTTAAATGTTAATATTCGTCAGATCTGAAGTTTTAACTGTTCATTTCTTGTAAATAGTCAATATTTAAGCTTTATTGACTAGATCTGTACTAGATCTAGCCAGATCTAGATTTTGACCGGTTCAAAAGTTGTAAAACTTGAACCTGGAAGCTAGAATAGATAAGATCTATACAGATCTAATTTTCTTTCTAGTTTTTTTAAGTTTTAGCAACCATGTGACCCTAGATCTGTATCTAGAGGAAACTAGAAGCTATGGGCTACTCGCTAACGAGGATTTAACTGATGAATCCTTCGTCTAGCGATGTTTAGTATAAATATCTGTTTATTTCAGTATATTTGCTATGCAAGCTATTTATGTGATATTATGTGAGCCTAGGAGCCACATTGTAAGACCCCAAATTATTAATAAATGAAATTTATTTTCCTCTATTTATTATTTTGAAATAGTAAGGGTTGATTTGATTAATGTGGATAGTTATGGGTAAAATACGCAAATATTTCGAATAAGCAAGTAGTTATAAAATATTCATTATTGTTTGGGAATATTCGTTTGGTGGTGGAATATTAAATCTTGTGGGAGAATATTCGCAATGCGGCCAGCCTTGATCTTTTGTGGGCAGCATAATCTGAAAGCGATTGGATGAAGAAAACAACAAATATAAGTTGTTTATAAATAACAGCGTAGTTATTACAGATTATCTTTTGTTGGAATAAATTGTGGTTAAAACACACTAATACGCGTTGTTGAATAAGAGCTTCTGATATTGCACCAATTATTGATTCTTACGTAAGAAGGCACTACTCGATAATTGTTACGATAATTACTGTTCGGTATTTTATTTTATTGATTCAATAATTCTTTGCATTGATATTTTATATTCTTTATTATTTCAATAAATTGTCATTACACGGTATTTTCCATTATCGAAGCAATAATTCATATTATCTGAATAATATTATTAGATAACATTATTGGCAATATCTAGAAAGTTACATCTAAGGAGAGGTTTGGTCACCTAATTGCTTGCTACCAAGAAGGAGAAATTCTTATTGGAAAGCCCCTCTTTCTGAGGAGCGGCTGGGGTTGCCAATCTCGTGATTCTCAATAATATTATTTGTGAATAATTAATTATTGATTTATATGATAAGGAAAATATTGATTTTATGTGGATATAGATGGAGAAAATTTTTAATGTGACAATTGTTGAAAATTAATATTTTATCTTTTTTCGATAAAATAATTCATTTAAATATATTATTTTAATAATATATTAACGGTGATATTTTTATAATGAATGTGGGATATATGAGTATATGAGGAGGAAGAGTATTTTTTGTGGCAATAAATGTTTAACACATATTTTTGTGTGTTGGTGGACACAATTATTAATGCAAAAATTTGATTATAACTTTGTAAAATCGCCTTGGCTTATGGATTTCTACCAATTTACATTTGGAATTTGGAAAAACTTTCTTCTGCAAAGTTGTATAGAATTGAATTTCCTATAAAAAGTCGTGAGATTCGAATTTTCTGATAAAAAGGCTATTTATTATGAATTATTGAATTTCTGAAGTTCCGAAATAATTAATTTTTGGAAGTTTAAAATATTTTTAATTACAAAAACATTTTTTTCATTTTTGAAACTCATTTAACATGTGTTAGGATTGCTGATTTCAGATGCTAAGTGTGCGTAGAGAATTTATAATATATATAATATTATTATATTAAATTTTCTGCTTTGGTGTTCTAAGCAATTTCCTATAAATAGGGTGCTTAGGTTAGAATTGAAAATCACACCAGAAACTGAAGTTTTCTCTCTCTATATTATCGAGCGTATTCTTGTGAGTATTTTGAGTATACTTTGAGTATTGCTATACGGTGCAAGTTCAAGTCATAGTCTATATCCAGTGTTTCAACTAGAAGTACTGTCTTTCGAGGTAAGGGATGTTATTTTATTTGAAAATGCTATTATTTCTTCAATATCATTATGCCAAAATATTGGTTGATAATTTTTATCAAATTTGGAACTTTTTTATGTCGGGGTTACTATTCATGAGTTACTATTCACGAGTTACTATTCATGAGTTACTATTCACGAGTACTATTCATGAAGCGTGAAGATGTTTTTTTGTGAAATTTCTATCTTTTGGTGTCAGAGTTACTATTTACGTATACGACACTATTCACGAATACGGCACTATTCACCGAAAAATAAAATTTCTTCTTTTTGTCCAAAATATCTATTATGGATACTAGCTTTGATTGTATCCATGTTTTGATCATTCTTGAATTTTACTCTACTCTGATTACTTATGAAGTACTTTTGAACTTGGATTGTTTAAAATACGAATCCTTAATATTTGTTCTTTTGTTTCACTGGATTCGTTTCCTTTAAAATATTTTTCATCATCCTCAATCCTAAATGATGATATTACTGAATATCTTTGGCCTGTAGTGCAAAGATGAATGATTTCTTGATGAATATCTTTGGCCCTGAGTGCAAAGATGAACATGTGTTGAGATGAACATGACCAATCGATTAATATCTTTGGCCCAGAGTGCAAAGATGAACAATTTAGATTAGATGAACATGACCAATGATGAATATCTTTGGCTGTAGTGCAAAGATGAATATTTGATTCGTATATATATTGATTGATGTTATAGGGATAAAATATCGATGATGAACTTTTAAATTCATATATAGAAGATAGTAGTTTTCATTCTCTACTTAACTCTTCTAATGAATTATTATTTTCATTGCGAAGATTGATTTAAAACCTGTTTTGTCTATTGTATTCTATTAGATTTTTCTGTTGAAGACTAACGATAATTTGTTGTATATTATCTTAGTCATAATATTCTTTCTTGGGCTAGTTGAGCTCACCCTTTTCCTTGTTGTTCCATTTTTCTTCTCGGGAGGCGAGAATGTAGCGAGTACTAGTCGGGTATGGAATGAAGGTTCTAGAGAGAGTTGTTTAGTAGTCCTCACCATTTTTGTAAAATAATGTATCAATAATTATGATGGGGATTTATTTGGGTGTGGATATTGTCTAGATGGCAATATCTGTATTTAAACTCACAGTTTATATGTTGTAATAATAAAATTGTAGTTATTTCTGTACCATGTATTTGGCGACTCATAATGGGTTGGATGGAATGGACCTATTTTGGGGGCGTCACACACATGATCTAAGATCCAACCGACAGATCTAGATCTGGCTCTCATGATGGACCCTTTTCAGTTGTACAACTAGTTTGCAAATTTTGTACTTGTAAATCTAGGACCTTAAAACGATTATTTGGATTTAAGGTCCCCGTGATAATGAAAATCTTATGTGTGGTACTCGGGCATACTTTGATGGCTTTCATGCCCACAAGGAGCCTGACACTTATATATATATATATATATATATATATGGGACTCCATCCACAACAAATAACCTGCTATATGGTACATGCATGCACCCCCTTTTTGAATGACAAGAGTGCGACATGCAAACATATAAAAAAAAAAAAAAAAAAAAAAAATACAAACCGTAAGAGCCTCTTACGGCTTACAAAAAAAAAAAAAAAAAAAAATTCAAACCGTAAGAGCCTCTTACGGCTTACAAAAAAAAAAAAAAAAAAAAATACAAACCGTAAGAGTCTCTTACGACTACAAAAAAAAAAAAAAAAAAAATACAAACCGTAAGAGCCTCTTACGACACAAAAAAAAAAAAAAAAATTACAAACCGTAAGAGCATCTTACGACACAAAAAAAAAAAAAAAAAAAAACTTATAGAACGACTTCTTACGACTACAAAAAAATCACTAACAAATATTTGTTTTATAAAAATTTTTTTTTTTATTTTCTACTTAGAAAATAAAAAAAAAAATTTTTATAAAACAAATATTTTATAACAAATGTTTTATAAAACAAATATTTTATAACAAAATAAAAACATTTGTTATAAAATATTTGTTTTATAAAACATTTTATAACAAAATAAAAATATTTGTTATAAAATATTTGTTTTATAAAACATTTTTTTTTTTTTTACTAAGTAAAAATAAAAAAAAAATGTTTTATAAAAATAAATATTTTATAACAAATGTTTTATAATATATTTTATAACAAAATAAAAATTTGTTATAAAATATTTGTTTTATAAAACATTTTTTTTTTTTTTTACTAGTAAAAAAATAAAAAAAAATATTTATAAAAACAAATATTTTATAACAAATGTTTTTATAATATATTTTATAACAAAAATAAAAATATTTTTTATAAAATAAACAAACATTTGCTATATTTTATAATAAAATAAAAATATTTGTTTTATAAAAACAAACATTTCTTATGGATTTTTTTTTTTTTTTTTTTATGTCGTAAGTAAGAGGCTCTTACTATTGACATTTTTTTTTTTTTTTTTTTTTTTGAGAGGCTCTTTGATTTTTTTTTTTTTTTTTTTTTTTTTTTATAATTTGCATATGTCGCACTTAAATCGTCCAAAAAAGGGTTGTTGCAGTCTTCTATTATAGCAACCGGTTCTTTGTGGATGGAGTCCTATATATATATATATATATATATATATATATATATATATATATATATATATATATATATATATATTTTTTGTCAAGATGCTTCAGATCTTAAGAATAAAATCAAAATAAGATGAATACGGAATAAAACGGAAATATCAAATGCCTCAATTACTATGTGAAGGGTTTGAAAACCTTGATTTCAAAACATCACTTTATATGTCTTTTATTAAGATTGAAATTTTATATAAGTCAAACCCTTTGTATATAGGCGCAAAAGAGGCATAACACTACTTTCAAATAAAGCACTTAGGACCAATTAACTGCAATACACACACACATACACACAAACAAGGGAATAAAAAGCGTGGTAACCGTGTTTCACGGAAGTCGGGGGGTGCCTAACACATTCCCCCCGCTTAATCATGCCCCCGAAATCTATGAATCTCGGTTTCCAAGACCGATTAAACAAAGTCCAATATTGGGCCATATTGCAAAACCTTTCAAAACTCGGTTGAGATGATACAACCATTTAACACATATCAATTGGCGGCTCTGTCTAATTCGAACAAATAAAAATTAAATCTTTTCAAATCTCAACATTATATGTCAGTTTTTTTCTGAAAATATCACCCTTAAGATCAAACAAATTCACATAGAAAATATAAAGGGTAAGAAACACCTAGGAAGAGGGAGAAATTTTTTCAGCGTCGAAAGGTCTCATTTGTATTTTTATCCTGGACCACCAAAATCTCAAGAACGGCTCTTGTTGGTCTCTGGATATAACTATTTAGTGATTCTCTATTTCCAGCTAGGAGCGAGTAAAAAACGAATAAAATCGAATTACCGAACACAACCGAATTTTTTTAATCGAATTATTTCGGTTTTTTGATTTTTTTTTCTAATTTCGGTTATATCCGATTTATTGCTCGGTATTCGATCTCAGATTCGATTTTAAAAAATAGGCTATTCGGGTATCTGAATTACCGAATTTATTAATTAAAAATATAATAGTTTTATAATTATATTTGTATCTGATAATATGACTATAGTTCGGTTATTCATGATTGGTATCTCTCTTTAAAAACACCTTGTGTACAGATCCCTAATCCTATATCCCAAGTCCATTTCCTCTCCGGCTCTCCGCTTCTCAATTCTCACGATCTCACCGACCACCGTCTCACCCTCAGCAGGTTCGTGCCTCAGCCTTCTCTCCCTGCGACTTGGAGACGACACGACGGCGAGTTGGCGACACAGTTATTCAACCTCAACGACTCTATTTTGATAAATTTTCATTCACTAAAATAATTATATGGCTTGTAAAAGCTTTATATATATATATATATATATATATATATATATATACTCACACCCCTTCTACCTTCAAGATCCCATGGGTCATGGCACAATTTTGTAGAGATCTACATCTTTGATGACATCTAGATCGATTCTTTTCGAATCAATCTTTGTCCTAAGGAAGTAAACTAGTAATCAACAAGTTCTTCATCTCATTATTCTCATAAGTACTTCTGTAGGGTGGAATCTAAAATCCGGAGGGACATGGGAGGACCCGTCTCCGAAATGAATATTCTGATCTCTGCAATGTATTCATGGAATTTATTTATTTTATGGAATTTATTTATTTCAATATATTATTCAGGTTCGGTTAATATCAAAATATCCGAATTTATAATTCGGTAATTCGTCAAATTCGGTTAGTAATTCGGATAATAAAATTATGAATATTTCGATATTCGGTTATAACCGAATAGTTTATTTGGTTCGGTTATAACCGAATGATCAGTCTTATTTTCAGCTCTATATCATATCAAAATCAAAATTATCGTCCGATTTAGAGTGACGCAAAACAAAGCACTATAAAGACGGATCAAATTTTTGCCCCTAGATGAAATAATATGATTTAAGAAACCTCGGATCGGTCATTTAAAATTGTCATTTAATTTATATTTATTCTATTATTATTATTATTATTATTATTATTATCAAATAAAAGGTCTGTTTTTGGATACAACTACCGTATCAATAAAATTTGTTAATTTTCTGCTATCAACATAAGTAATTCTGTATTTGGTGGAAGTACTGTTGATCAGAGTGAGACAAAGCCATGTGAAAAAGAAAAAGTTAGAGCAGGTCATTTATAGAATCACAAGCTCAACAACATTCCACAGACCACATATGAACAGTTCAAACAGGGACATGCCAGAGGTGATTCAATTAATAAATGATAAAGGTTATATTTTACGATTTTATGTTTCAATCGTCAATTACAAAAAATAGCTTATTAATAATAATTTTTTTGATTAAATATACAATATAATAGATTAATTTTATAATTTTTAATATTAATATAGTTCTAATTTACAAATTCACATAAAAATATCGCAATATATAACCCAACCGATAATAAATAAGGTTTTTGGCTTGTGAAGATGGCAAATGCATCACCGATCTAGTTTGTCTTGCCAGTTGCGTAACGCAATTATATATTATTTGACAACTTTTTTGGTATTATGCCACAAGAGGCTTTATGCTCTTCCAAAAAGTTGCTTTTGTGCCTTCACTTTCTTGATTAGTAATAAGATGGACCCTTTTTGGAATCCTTCTTGTTCAAAAGGAAAATTATTTTGAAATTGTAAATAGGAAAGGCATTTTGAGTAAAAAAAAAACATTTTTATAGCTATTTTATTCCAAAATGAGTGCCTATTTTATTACACATTTGAGATTCTTGAATGGTGCTTACAACAAATTTATTATAAAATTTTATATTGATCTTTTTTAATGTAGGTCTGTCAGTTTTAGATTGGGAGTTCGTTTGAGGAATTTTTTATTTATTTCTTAGGTAACCTACTAGTTCAAATTAAAATTATATATTATTTGACAACTTTTTTCGTATTATGCCATAAGAGGCTTTATGCTCTTTCAAAAAAGTTGCTTTTGTGCCTTCACTTTCTTGATTAGTAATAAGATGGACCCTTTTGGAATCCTTCTTGTCCAAAAGGAAAATTATTTTGAAAATGAAAATAGGAAAGGCATTTTGAGTAAAAAAAAACATTTTTATAGTTATTTGAGATTCTTGAACGGTGCTTTTATATATATATATATATATATATATATATATATATATATATATATGTGTGTGTGTGTGTGTGTGTGTGTGTGTGTGTGTGTGTGTGTGTGTGTTGTTCATTCATAGCAATCGGTTGTTATAGACACTATTTCAATAATCAACTTGTCAGCCATAGATCAAATAAATAGAAGGCTGAGATAGAAAAAAATAGATTGCCAGCCGCTACAACATGTAGCGGCCCAAACAACATACTCTAGCGGCTTCTATTTTAATAAAAGTCAAATTAACTTGTTAATGTGAGTCTATATTATCTGATAAAAAGATATAAAATAAATTTATTTATTTTTATATACCAACCGCTACAGCTTGGTCTTAATATTTTTTTTATAACGTGAGCCCATTTTTTGTGAAATAAAAGGGTTAAATATATTTTTTCCACTCTACTCGACCTCGATTTACAAATGCATCACTGGACTGAATTTTTTTACGGTCAACTCATTGAACTATAACTTTTTAACAAAAATTGAAATTTCCGTCTAAAAATGTCAAAAAAGTTAACGGAAATCTACATGGCACCACATGGCAATGCTTACGTGTAATATAAGTGCCACCGTGGATTTTTTAATAATAATAACAAAGTAACTTTAGTTTAAATTTTTTGGTTTTCAATCTTGAATTAATGAATTTATATTATCTTTTTAATTTTTAAATTAACTTTAAAAAAATAAAATTATCTAATATAATTCATCATCTTTTTCACCACAAATTCAAATTTAAATTCATCATCTTCTTCACCACAAATCTAAATCTAATTCATCATATCCAAATCTAATTCATCATCTTCTTCATCACAAATCCAAATCTAATTCATCATAGTAGTATGAACTAGCCGAAATCCAAATATATTTCATTATCTTCTTCACCACAAATTCAAATCCAAAATAATTTGAAATCAAAAATCTGAAACTCATCAAAATCAAAGCAACAAAGTTCTAAAACTTTAACAACCCAGATCCGTAGTCAGAAGTCTCCGAATTCCAAATCTAATTTATCATATTCTTCACCACAAATCCAACTCCAACAACCCAGATCTAAAGAAACCTTAGTTCAGATATGAAAAAAAAATAAAAAACAGAGCACTATATCACCAGAGTTCGGAGACCAGCTGTCCTCGTCAAAATCAAAGGGCTTGTATTGAAAATTGTGAGAATTCTGTGTGGGAATAATAGAGAAGATGTAGGGTTGAAATCGAAAGAAATGTCACTGCTATTTTTTTGATCTGAACTTCTGATTTCTTAAAATGCATTACAAACACAAAAACTCTATTTCCACTTTTTCTCTCTATAATTCTGCAACTTCTTAAAATCTCAACAATTCTCGATAATCTTCGACAAAATCTAACAGTAATTCGTTCTCCTTTTTTCTAATAATAATAATAATAATAATAATAATAATAATAATAATAATAATCCCTCCATTTCAAAATATTAGATAATTTAATATTTTTAAAAATATTTAAAAATTAAAAAAATGAATTCATTAATTTTATTTAAATACATTTGTAAAAATTATACATTAATATATTTTATTATTACCTAATTTAATTAATATGTTTTATTATTAATTTGTTTAATTTATTTAATTATTTTTTATATACATTAATTTGATTTATATTTGGTTTAACTATTTATTATAAAATTCAAAGATAATTTAATTTAATTTAATTAATTATTCAACTTACCTTCTCTCTTTAAATATTTTAACTTTTTAACTTAATTTTTTTATTTAAAATAATTTGATTTTTTTTGTAATATATATATATATATATAGCAAGGATCAAGTGCATACCCCTTATCTTATTCACCCGTGCTCACCCTCCTTTAGCGATGGACACGGCGGCGGTTTCGGTCATACAACCGTCATTTATACTTTTAGCGACGGACAACATATAGCATCGCTAAAAGTATAGACGACGGTTGTATGACCAAACCGTCGTTGGGTCCGTCCCTAAAGGGGGGTGAGTACGGGTGAGTAAGATAAAGGGGTATGTGTGACGCCCCCAAAATAGGTATACATCATCTATTCTGAGTCACCAAATACATTGAACAGAATACAAATACAATCTTTAATATACAACAAGAGAGCTGTGAGTTTTAATACAACTATTGTCTTCTAAACAATATCCACTCTCAGAATAAGTCCTCATTACATTTATTGTCGCACTATTTAACAGAATAGTGAGGACTACTAATACTATCATCTGGACTATCACTTCGTTCTCCGACTAGTCCCGGCTACGTTCTCATTTCACAAGAGAAACAGTGAAAGAAAGGGTGAGCTCAACTAGCCCGATGAAGAAATATTATGACTAAGATAATGCGAGAATAAATTATCATTAGTCTTCAACAATGTTAAACCCGATAAAATACAATAGACATCAAGTTTAAGCTGCGGTGAGAACATCTGATCTATTAAAAGAGTCAAGTAGAGAATAAAATCTACTATCTTTTATGATTTAAAAGTTTTCATCACTTTTATCATTTGGGACTCGACAATAATAAATAATCCACATCATCCCCGCACTTTCTGACGAGGATATTCATTAGTATCACAACCACAAATTATCCATGCACTCTGGGCGAGGATATTCGTGTATTCATCAATGGTTATGATCATGCCAACAACTCATCCATCAATGCACTACGGGCCAACGAGACTTTTACCTCATCATTTGTAACATTACGGTTACCATGATTACACCGAATAATCCTGGTCATATCATACCAAGTCCATCTATGCTTTCACAGCCCAGATGACTTTCAACAAAATATAAATATGAGGATGATGACAATGATATAAGAATTCAATAAAACAAGTTCAAGAATTAATTTATTCAGGAACTAATAACGTCCAAATTGTCAACATGATACTTCTTTATAGAGTAAAATTCAAGAATGCTCAGAAGAATATTTTCATGAAAAGATACTGGATGAAGCGCAAATATCAAGGATATTCCACTAATTTCATGGAGTATAGAATTCAAAACTTTAACCAATTGAGTATAATAAATAATGGAATAACAAAAGAAATCACCATGCATGCGGTACTTCGCATAGACAGGTTATTCCAACAGAATAATAAATAATGGAACCAGGTCGGCGTATACGCATCGAAAGCGAGGATATTCAACGAGAATAATAAAGAAATGAATAACAACAAAAATCACCATGCATGCGGTACTTGGCATAGGCGAGTTATTCAATGAATAATAAATAACGAGAATCGGTCCCAAGCGTAAAACGCATGCAGATAGGATATTCCAATGAGAATAATAAAGATGGAACCAGTCCCACAGCGTAAAAGCATGCGAGCGGATGTTCCAACGAGAATAATAAAGATTTTACTAGGTCCCAAGTAAAAGCATGCATGAGGGATGTTCTAACGAAATAATAAAGAATGGAATAATAACATAAATCACCAAGTATAGGGTGATCATGGCGTATCGAGTTATTCCAATGAATAATAAAGAATGGAATAATGAAGTTCTCTTCATGAATATAAAAAAAAATACCCTTACCTTATAAAGAAGAGTACTCGACGGTAGAGGCGGGATATACTTGAAGAAACTTGCACTACGCTCAAAGTTTTCTTAAACGCTAAAGAAATACGCTCAAGATAGAAGAATATTTCTCTCTACAGTTTCTCTCTCTAGAGTTTTAGTGAATTCGTAAGAAATAATGAAGGAATGGGCTTCTATTTATAGAAGAATGGACTGAATAGTAACCAATCCATGAACGGTCCAGATCGATTTACTTTAATGGACGGTCCAGATTGGTTTACAATAAAATATAATATATTCTATTTATAATCTAATAAAACGAATAACTTTTAAAAAGATTTTACTATACAAACACTATGCAAGCACTATGCAAACACTATGCATAATAAAATATAATATAATCTAATTATTGTCTAATAAAAAAATGATAACTTTATAAAAGTATTACATTTTTATATAAAAAGATTTTACTATTTGCCTAATAAAACGAATAACTTTATAAAAGTATTACATTTTATATAAAAATAAATTCTGCTTTTATTACATTAATAATACTAATAAAACAAAACTTCATCATCATTATTATTATTCACACTATTAATCGACCGAATTCGTTCCCGAAAAAGAGAGGGCTTTCCAATAAGGATTTCTCCTATATTGACGCTTTAATTAGGTGACCAAACCTCTCCTCGCGAACTTCTAAACATCGTTAATATTGCAAATAATAATACTAATAACTCCGCTATCTCAATTATTGATTTAATAATATATAAAATATCGACAATAATTGAATAAAACTAAATGACTTCTCACGTAAGCATCGATAATCAATACTGGTATTTGCTACTATGTAACCACGCCAGACATCGTACTTTTACTACCGAGTAGTTCAATAGTATTAACGATAAAACTTCCGCCGTTATTTTAATAAAATATTTTTGTCGTTTTCTCAATCCGAATAATAATTACATTGTGGGGTCCACCAATGATTGATCGTGTCGTGCGAATATAAATGAATATTCCCGACCAATCGAATATTATATAACAACTTTATGTACTTTGCAAAATTTATAAATATTACCCATAACTATAACATTATATAAAATTTATTCCATAATATTCAAAAATGATATTTATAGAAAATTTATTTTATTCATAAAAGTTGGGGTCTTCAAGATGCATTTGATCCTAATAGTATATATATATATATATATATATATATATATATATATATATATATATATATATATCACATTTAAGTAATTAATTTTTTCTATTTTATAATTGTGAAGTTAAAAGATTTTATTTTGTTGCTTTTGGCTTTTCTATGCTATAATATTAAAGTTTTACCATACCAAGCCAATATTAATGATTAAAATAAATTTTAAAAATATTATTTTTATTGTAATTTTATTTTGAATGGATTGTTTTATTTATTTGATTTTGATTAAATATAGCATTAAATTTATACAAGTTTCCATCTAAGCATGCCAGAAAGAAAAAATGTCTAACATGTTATTTTTCTCTCTCTCACGTGGCAACTCATGTACTTTTTCCGTCCAAAGTACTTAAACAATTTAACAGAATTTGTAACGGTTTGTAAAAAAATTATAGTTCAGTGAGTCGAATGAAAAAAAAATCAGTTCAATTATGCATTTGTAAACCGACCCCTAATAGAGTGGGAAAAAATATATTTAACCCTGAAATAAAATGATTAAAAGTGAATTTATTTTTTATATATACCAACCTCTACAGCTTGTAGCGGCTTGGTCATATTTTTTGTGTGCCATCTGTTGTCCCACTTTGTTAGTAATAATGTTATTACTTGCCTTTTTATTACTAATACTAATATTAATTAAATGAGAATTAAAAAGGCAAAAAAAAGACAATTAATATTACAATATTATCTTTTTATCTCTCAATTTTCTTACAACGAAAGGCATTAAAAAAAATAAGTCGCTACATCTTGTAGCGGTTGGTAATAGTGTTATTACTTGCCTTTTTATTACTAATACTAATATTAATTAAATGAGAATTAAAAAGATAATTAATATTAGTATTATTAATAAAAAAAGACAATTAATATTAGTATTACTAATAAGAAGGCAATTAATATTAGTAATAGTAATAAAAGGCAATTAATATTAGTAATAGTAATAAAAAGGTAATTAATATTAGTTATTTTAATAAAAAGGAAATTAATATTAATACTAAAAAAAGCAATTACTAATATTAATATGAAAAAGGCAATTACTAACATTACTAAAAAGGCAATTAATATTAGTATTAGTAATAAAAAGACGATTAATATTAGTATTAGTAATAAAAAAGATTTATTAATATTAGTAATTGTAATAAAAAGTCAATTACTAATATTATTACTAAAAAGGCAAGTAATAACACTATTATCAACCGCTACAAGATGTAGCGGCTTGGTTTTGTTTTTTTGTTTAATGACTTTTTCCGTTGTAAGAAAATTGAGAGATAGAAAGATAATATTGTAATATTAATTACCTTTTTAATTCTTATTTAATTAATATTAGTATTAGTATTAAAAAGGCAAGTAATAACACTATTACCGACAAAGTGGGACAACAGATATCACAAAAAAAATTATGACCAAGCCGCTACGAGCTGTAGCAGTTGGTATATAAAAAAAATAAATTCCCTTTTTATCATTCTATTTCTCAAAAATGAACCCGCGCTATAAAAAAAATATTAAGATCAAGTCGCTACAATCTGTAGCGGTTGGTATATAAAAAAAATTCATTTTATATCTTTCTATTTGACAATATGGACCCACATTAGTAAGTTAATTTGATTTTTATTAAAATAGAAGTTGCTATAGTATGTTGTTTAGGTCGCTGCATGTTGTAGCGGCTGACAATATATTTTTTTCCATCTCAATCTTCCATTTAATTGATTTACGGGTGACAAGTTGATTGCTGAAATAGTGTCTATAACAACCGGTTGCTATGGATGAGAACTATATATATATATATCAAATAAAATAAAAAATTTATTATAAAATTTTATATTGATCTTTTTTAATGTAGGTCTGTCAGTTTTAGATTGGGAGTTCGTTTAAGGAATTTTTTTATTTATTTCTTAGATAACCTACTAGTTCAAATTAAAATATAAAAAAAACTCTATTTGTTAAATAAAAAGAATTTTATTTCATAAATTTACAAATTTCATGTTATTATTCTTAATTTTATTAATTATTTAGTTAAACAGTAATAAGATGAAAATGACGTTTTTGTTATAAAATTATGTATGTCTAGATTCATAATATTATGGATGTCTAGATACATGTAATTAACTCCCATGTCCATTGAGTTTTGAAACTCATGACTTTTGAGTTTTGTAATTTTCTAGTAGTATTGATGTTCTTATTTCTATAAATAAGATCATTGTAAAGTGATTAAGTGATATACCAAATACAAATAGAATACTCTCTTTTCTCTAATCTTCTTTGTTCTTATTTTTAGTAATATTTTATAACACGTTATCAGCACGAAATGCTCTTTACTTTTGTCTTGGAGTAGATAATCATATTTGGTTTGTTGATAAGAAGAGAAAAAAAAGGTATGACTTCTAAATTGGTACAACAACATTTCTAGAAATAAAATTGATTTTACTTACAACATCTTTTTGTGCTCATATGTTAATGTTTTTAATCACCTCTACCTGCTTATTTTATTGTACTAGTTTACATTTAGCTATACTCCTTGAATTGTTGCATGTTCTTTATTTCACTGCTAGCCACAGGTTTTTAAGTTTTTTAAGTTGTACAGCACAATATTGTTGCTGCAGTTGGTATTTTATTTTTTTTACTACTGTTGTTTACGTCCTACCACCTCTCTCTTTGTACCAAATAAAAGTTCATCACAAAATTGGTATTCTCTCTCTCACACACATGGGGACACACGCATAGTACCAACCCCACCATCATTTCTCTCATCTAATTTAGTCGTATAGATTTAGATGAGCATTTAGTCATAGATTATTTACAGATGTGATTTATTTAATATTAAATGTTTAGTCAACAAACTTAATCATTGGATAACAAAGATGTTTGTCAAATTAATATTTTAAAACTAAGTATTGAATTTGACCGAATGTTTATTCAATATTTAAAATTAAATTTCTAATGATTTTTTTGATATTTTTTTTGTATGAAGCTAGAATGATAAATCTTGCCAAACTTGAGTTCGTGGAACTTGATATTACGGGTAAGAATTATTTATCATGGATCCTTGATGTCAAAATTCATCTTGATGCCATGGGTCTTGGAGACACCATTAAAGATGGTAATGAAACACCTAGTCAAAACAAGGCAAAGGCCATTATTTTCTTACGTCATCATCTCCATGAGGAGTTAAAATTAGAGTATCTCACAATAAAAGATCCTCTTATTCTTTGAAAAAATTTGAAAGAAAGATATGACCATCAAAAGACAGTTATTCTCCCAAAAGCTCGTTATGATTGGATGCATTTACGATTGCAGGATTTTAAATCAGTAAGTGAATATAATTCTGCAATGTTTAAAATCGGTTCTAAATTAAAATTATGTAGAGATAATATCACTGATGGAGATATGTTAGAAAAAATATTCTCTACTTTTTATGCATCGAATGTGCTCCTGCAGCAGCAATATAGAGAACGAGGTTTTCAGAAATACTCTGAACTGATTTCATGTCTCCTTCTGGCTGAACAAAATAATGAGCTTTTAATGAAAAATCATGAATCACGATCGACTAATTCAGTTTCATTCCTTGAAGTGAATGTTACAAGATATAATAATAAATATTATGGTCATGGTCGTGATCGTGGTCGTGGTCATAATAGTCGTGGTCGTGGTTGTGGCCACAGACGAGGATGGTTTAATTACCGCAACTATGATACCAAACCTTCAAAGAATGAGGAGAAGCAAGAAAAGGGAAGAATATAAATAACAGTGATACCAAGAAGGAAGAAAATATTTGTTATCGGTGTGAAATGAAAGGACATTGGTTTCGTACCTGTCGTACAACCAAACATCTTGTTGATTTATAGTAGTCCTCATTGAAAGGAAGGGAGAAGAACATAGATATAAAATTTTCTCATCCACATCAAGATAATGATGATATCTATTTTGATCCTATTGATATGACACACCTTGACGTTGCTGATTTCTTTGTGCAAAATAATGAGCAAGTTAATATTTCTTGTAATAAAAATAATTAGTTCAGAATTATGTTAGTCCTTTTAAGTGTGTTTATTTTATGCTAATGTATTTTGTTTTCTTATTATCATGATTGGCTTATTTAATGTATTTTCTTTTCTTTATTTAGTGAAGAATTGTGTTATTAAATATATATAATATTATGTCTTATTTTGAACTTATTATATATTTATTCCTTTTTTATAAAGAAAATATGGATTTGAGTCATGTTATAAATGAGCCTAATATCAATAGTGGAGATATATGCTTAGCAGATAATGCAACGACACATACCATTCTCAGACATAAGCAATATTTTTCAAATCTAAGAATGATGAAAGCAAAAGTGAATATAATATCAGGTCAACAGACTTGATTGAATGCTCTGGAAGAGCCAATAATGCTTCCTAGTGGAACAAAATTTATTATTGATAATGCTTTATTTTCCACTAAATCAAGAAGGAATCTGCTAGGTTTTAAAGATATACGACTTAAAGGGTACCATATTGAGACATCCAATGAAAATGGTATAGAATATCTTTACATCATATCAAAATGTCTCTACTGAAAAACAAATATTGAAAAAATTACTCGTTTTATCTCCAGGTTTGTACTATACAAGTATTATTACAATTAAAGTCAATGCAATAATGAACCAGAAGTTCAATGAACCAAATAATTTTATTATTTGTCATGACTGGTTGGGTCATCCTGAATCAATAATGATGCGAAGAATTATTGAGAATTCACATGTCCATCCATTAAAGAACCAGAAGATTCTTCAATTTAAGGAATTCTCATGTGCTGCTTATTCTCAAGGCAAATTGGTCATTAGACCAGCACCAGCTAAAATTGGGACTGAATCCCCAAGGTTTCTAGAGCATATTCAAGGAGATATTTATGGGCCTATTCTCCCACCAAGTGGACCATTTAGATATTTTATGGTTTTAATAGATGTATCTACAAGATGATCACATGTGTGCTCATTATCAACTCGCAACCTGGCGTTTACGAGATTACTTGCTTAAATTATTAGATTACGAGCACAATTTCTGGATCATACAATCAAGACTATTCGTCTTGATAATGCTGGTGAATTCACATCCCAAATATTTAATGATTATTGTATGTCACTTGGGATAAATAATGAACATCATGTTGACCATGTTCATACTCAGAATGGTCTTCCTAAATTATTTATTAAACGCCTCCAGTTAATTGCAAGACCATTGCTCATGAGAACAAAATTTCCTGTCTCGGTTTGGGGGCACGCTATTTTACATGCAGCAACACTTATTCGCATTAGGCCAACATCATATCATAAATTCTCCCCATTACAATTAGTTTATGTCATGAGCCAGATATTTTCCATCTTAGAATATTTGGTTGTGCGGTATATGTTCCAATTTATCCTCCACAATGTACAAAGATGGGTCCTCAAAGGAGGCTGGGAATATATATTGGGTTTGAGTCCCCATCAATAGTTAAACATCTTGAACCCTTAACATGTGATTTATTTACGTCACGATTTGCCGACTGTCATTTTGATGAAACAATGTTCCCAGCATTAGGGGGAGAAATTAAATAGCTAGATAAAGATATAACTTGTAATGCATTTTCATTATTAAATTTTGATCCTCGTACAAAACAATGTGAACAAGAAGTTCAAAAGATACTTAGTTTGCAAGATATAGCAAATCAGCTACCGAATGCATTCACTGACTCAAAAGGAGTAACCAAATCTCATATACCAGCTGTAAATGCTCCAGCTCGGATTGAAGTCCCAATAGGACAATCTGAAAAAATTGTAGCAAATGAGTCTAAGGCACGCTAGAAGCGTGGTAGACCAATCAGTTCGAAAGACAAAATTCCTCAAATAAGAAAAGAAGTAAATAAACAAGTTGGAATTATTGAGGAGGAAAATATTCATGAGGATATAGACATAGCTAATCATAAAACCCCAGAAGAGGTTCAGGTACCTGAAAACAATAAAAATGATGAGATCTCGATAAGTTATGTCTCTGCAAAGAAAAGATGGAACTGAAGTGAGATAGTTGTTGACAACAATTTTTCATATAATATATCGCTTGATATAATTAATGAAAACGAGGATTCTGAGTCTAATTTTGTCAAAGAATGCAGACGCAGAAATGATTGGCCAAAATGGAAAGAAGCAATACAGGCATAATTAAATTCACATGCAAAACATGAAGTTTTTGGACCTATAGTCCAAACACTCGAAGAAGTAAAGCCAGTTGGATACAAATGGGTCTTTGTACGAAAAAAAATGAGAAAAATGAAATCATAAGATATAAGGCACGACTTGTGGCACAAGGGTTTTCACAAAGACTTGACATTGATTATAATGAAACATATTCTCCTGTGGTAGATGCAATTACGTTGCGAATCTTATTAGCCTGGCCACTCATGAAAAACTAGATATGTGTCTAATGGATGTTGTTACAGCCTATTTATATAGGTCAATTGATAATGATGTTTATATGAAAATTCCTGAAGGGTTTAAAATGCCTGAAGCATGTAATTCAAATCCCCGAGAAGTTTATTCAATCAAGTTGCAAAGGTCCCTATATGGGTTAAAGCAATTAGGACGCATGTGGTACAATCGTCTTAGTGAATATTTATTGAAAGAATGGTATAATAATGACCCTATATGCCCATGTGTTTTTATAAAGAAGTCTGAATCCGATTTTGCTATCATTGATGTGTATTTTGATGATTTAAATATTATTGGAATTCATGGAGAGATACCAAAGACAATGAATTATTTAAAGAAAGAATTTGAGATAAAAGATTTAGGAAAAACAAAATTTTGTCTCGGCCTGCAAATCGAGCATTTAGCAGATGGAATTCTCATTCATCAGTCAACTTACACAGAGAAGGTCCTTAAAAGATTTTATATGGATAAAGCTCATCCATTGAGTACCCCAATGGTTGTTAGATCACTTGATGTGAAAAAGGACCCTTTTAGACCTCGTGAGGATAATGAAGAATTACTTGGTCCTGAAGTACCATACCTCAGTGCAATTGGTGCGTTAATGTATCTTGCTAATAATACACGACCAGATATAACATTCTCTGTGAATTTGTTAGCAAGATATAACTATTCTCCTACCCGAAGACATTGGAATGGGGTTAAACATATTTTTCGTTACCTACGAGGAACTATGGATATGGGCTTATTTTATTCAAATAATGATAATCATAAATTAGTTGGATATCTTTGATCACGAGGATATCTATCTGATCTACATAAAGGTCGATCTCAAACAGGTTATCTCTTTATGTGTGGTGATACTGCTATATCATGGAGATCTACAAAGCAAACATTAGTTGCCACTTCATCTAATCATGCTGAAATACTTGCAATTCATGAAGCAAGTTGAGAATGTGTATGGTTGAGATCAATGGACTAATCATATTCGTGAAACATGCGGTTTATCCTCCAGCAAAGGAACTCCAACCATTCTGTATGAAGACAATGCTGCATGTATAGCTCAATTAAAAGGAGGATACATCAAAGGAGATAGAACAAAGCACATATCATCGAATTTTTTTTTCATACATGACCTTGATAAGTGTGGTGACATTGATGTTCGGCAAATTTGCTCAAAAGATAATCTAGTAGATTTGTTCACCAAAGCATTACCAACTGCAACATTTGAAGGATTGCGTCACAATATTGGAATGCGACAGCTGAAGGAGTTAAGGATACATTCATGAGGGTGAGCAAATACGCGTTGCACTCTTTTTTCCTTAACCAAGGTTTTTTCCCATTTGGTTTTTTTCTGGTAAGGATTTTAATGAGGTAGCTTTCAATGCGTATAGCTATACAATAGACATCCAAGGGCGAGTGTTATAAAATTATGTATGTCTAGATTCATAATATTATGGATGTCTAGATACATGTAACTCCCATGTCCATTGAGTTTTGAAACTCATGATTTTTGAGTTTTGTAACTTCCTAGTAGTATTGATGTTCTTATTTCTATAAATAAGATTATTGTAAAGTGATTAAGTGATATACCAAATACAAATAGAATGCTCTCTTTTCTCTAATCTTTTTTGTTCTTGTTTTTAGTAATATTTTATAACAGTTTTATTATTTTTGAGAACATTATAACATTTTATACTACTTTTATAAGAACTAAATTTTTTTTAAATAGAAAGTATTAATAAATGATACTTCTTTTTTATATAATGGAGAGATTAATATAATATTGAAACATAAATTGAAAATTGATATTTTTACATATTCATCTTATATAAATGTAAAAATATTATTAATGTACGTGAGATTTTGTGATAATAAAACTATCACTTTTATTTGCTAATTTATAAAAATATCAATTCTCTATAAATTATTGCTAACATCATTTTCTTTAAAGTCATATACTCAACTTTTAGTATTTTAAGAGAAGATCCTTATTTCAACTTTTATTTTCTACTATTTTGACAAATGAGGAGTGGTGTTAGGTGTTGTGAAGTTGTGGCTTATTTGTTCAAATATTTAGTGTCTATTCGGTATCACGGTGCGGCGTGACGAGTTGAAGCCTTTAAGAGTTCTTTAAAGAACTAAATATGAATTAGTATCATGAATTTTTAATTTTTTATTTTAGAGATTATGTTATTAATTTTTTTAATTAGAGGATTAAATTCTTAATTTTTTTTTTCATTTTGAAGATTATTTTCTTATTTTTTTTCAATTAGGAGATTAAACATTTAATTTTTTTTATTATGTCTAATTAATAATACCATGTCAGAAATCGATGCCATGGCAATGATATGTAGCTCAAAATAATTATGTGTAATATTGAGTCTCATTTTAATATTTACTCTATTAATTTTTTATACCAAAAGGGTAAATATAAGATTATTATTAATTTTTAAAATAAATTTAATACATTACAAACTCGATCAGCTTAAAAAATCGTGAATAATCAATATAATGATAAATATTTTAAAATGTATAAATGAGTCACTAATTAAAATCTTGTTATTTCATAATCATTAGTAATCAATATAATGACAATTTTATCCTTCTGATACAAAAAATTAAGGCCTAAATCAATCCTTATATATAAATACATCACAACCTATCCTCCAGCTCAATCAATTTCAAATCAATTAATTAATCTGGCTTCCAAACACACCCAATTTTAATCAATTGAAATCAATTTGATTTTTAACATAGTTAAAAATCAATTAATTAATTTGTCTTCCATTTTGATTTCCAACAGAAACTCAATTAATTTCATAGCCTATCCTCCAACTCAATCAATTTCAAATCAATTTCAAATCAATTAATTAATCTGGGTGTTAAAAATCAAGTAATTAATCTGCCTTCCAATTTGATTTCCAACAGAAACTCAATAAACTCAATAAATTTCAAATCAATTAATTAATTAACACACCCAATTTTAATCCATTGAAATCTCACATACAACCCAATTTTAATCAATTGAAATCCCATATACAATTGATATTAGCCATTAATACATAATATTAACCATTAATACATAACAGAAAATCATTAATTCAGTTGCCTCTTCCAATCCAATAGTTTTTCTTTTTCTTTCATCTTCAAAACTTCATGCTATACACCATTGCATTACAATTAAGATACAGAGTTAAATCAATAGACAATCCAAAAGACAACATTCACTATAGCCATAAATATTAAAATTGGTAACATATAACGGATAATAGACAATCCAAAAGACAACACTCACTATAGCCATAAATATTAAAATTGGTAACATATAACGGATAAGAATTGATGACAAAAAAAATAAATACTCATTAAATATAAAACACCTATAAATACTACTATCACATAAACAAAAAACCCAATACACAAATAATATCATACAAAATACTAAATAATGGATATCAGGTAAAGTAATTAGTTTATTTTTTTAACTAATATATTCTTCCTATTTTGCATTTTATTTTTAAAATTTTATGTGTTTTCATTTATTTGCAGATCTATACCAACAAAAAACAAAGGGTAGAATAGTAGTGGTGACAATGGTGGTTATGGATATGTCAAGAATGCAAGGATCGAAGAAACTATTGTTACGCTACAAACAAAGATCGAAGCCATGAAAGAGAAGATTCAAAAAATTGAGCAACAACTATTAGTTTGTTTTTTTAACTAATATATTCTTCCTATTTTGCATGTTATTTTTAAAATTTTATGTGTTTTCATTTATTTGCAGATCTATACCAACAAAAAACAAAGGGCAGAACAAACGCCAAATTATTGAAATAAGCGATGATAGCAGTAGTGAGAATGGTGGTTATGGATATGCCAAGAATGCAAGGATTGAAGAAACTATTGTTATGCTACAAACAAAGATAGAAGCCATGAAAGAGAAGATTCAGAAAATTGAGCAACAACTGAATGATCCTAAATAAAATGGGTTATCGCAATAAAAGTGGAACTGTGGAAGTAATAAAATAACAATAGCAACATATTTATACATGTAATTGCTATGCCATGCAAAAAAAAATCGAAAAATTTATATGAAAAAAAATATTATTATTATGAAAAATCTTTCTCATTCTAATTTTAGAAAATTATACAATCGAAAAACAAACTAGCCCGTGCATTGCACGGGCTATCAACTAGTATAGATTAATACCATGAACTTTATGTTCATTTCATAATTATCAATAATCAATATAATTAATTTTTATACCAAAAGGGTAAAATTAATTAATAATGGTATTATATTTATTTTTTGGTATAAAAATTAATTAAATAAATATTAAAATGAGACTTAATATTATACAAAAGTATTTTTTTAGTCACGAGTCATTGTGATGTCATCAATTTTCCGACGTGACACTATCAATTATATTTAATCGGAAAAAAATTAAAAGTTTAATCTCCTAATTAAAAAAATTGAGAAAACAATCTTTAAAGTGAAAAAATTAAAAGTTTAATCTCCTAATTAAAAAAAATGAAAAGACAATTTTAAAGTGAAAAAGTTTAATCCATATTTAGGCCTTCTCTAAATAAATTTAAATTAAAAATAAATTTTTTAAGAGTACGTTTAATAACTCTTCAAAAGTATTTTTAAAGAGTAAATGATTCAGAAATACTTTTGATTAAATATAAAACTTCTACTTTCGGGTAAAATACTTTTATAAAGCACAAGGAATTATCCTTAAATTATTAAAAATTTATTAAAATCTCATATATACACACATAACTTAAATTTATCATTGATATTTATAAAACACGTTTATAATTATATAATCAAATATTGATTTAATTTTTTTTATAAAAATATTTGTTTAAAGCTCAAAAGTTATAAATTTAAAAATATTTTATCTCATTACATCACACCGTACACTTATAAATTTAAAAAATCTTTACAATAATAAATGCATAATTAAAACAAAAATATAAGATACTACCACCACGTTGAGTTAAGAGGAATGCTATTATTACATAAAACTGTTCATACAACGCTCACAATTCACATACATTTAGGACTGTGCATCATTTCTGATTTTTCCAATTTTTCGGACCAGACCTAACCGGCTGGTTCGGTATAAAAAAATCGGTATATACCGATTTGATACGGCCTATTTATTACCTAACCGGACCGGTATATACCGATTTTCTAATTTTTTTTATTTTTAATAAATAATAGAATAATGATTATAATAATAATAATAAAATATTAATAAAAAAAATAATAATTATATTAATTTTCGGTAAAAACCGATCTTAGAATTCAGGTTTATCAGTTCAACAAATCTTGGTATCGATCTTAAAATTTGTTAATTTCGATTACCGATTCGGTTTACTGTGATTTGTACCGGTTGCACACCTCTACATACACTAACGTATATATTGGTATGACTCACATGATTTACTCTTGCACGTGGACCATACTAATATATATGTGAACAATTTTTATGTGATAATAAACTTATTATTGAGTTAATAATAACTCGATGTAAAGCTTTATAAAAAAACAAATCTTGAAAAAGATAATTAATATGCAAACTTGTAACCGCTCTGATCTCCTCTCTCTCTCTCTCTATATATATATATATATATATATAACTATAAATTATAAAGAATCATCAGGCATCAGCTATCTTTTATAAAGACCATCCCTCTTTTTTTCTCTCTCCTAAAAAATCATGGGTTTGAGATTACAGAGATTTTGTTCTGCCTTAATTGGTAGTATTATGATTATTGTTTCATGTTGTTTTTGGTCAGCAAATGCAGAGCAGAAAAACTACAGCTGCAATATTTATGAGGGCAGCTGGGTCTATGATGAAACTTACCCTCTTTACGAGTCGTCCGAATGTCCCCATATTCGGCAGGAATTCGACTGCCGGAAAAATGGTCGGCCGGATAGTCGCTACCTGAATTATAGATGGCAGCCCAGAAACTGTGATTTGCCAAGGTACAATCTCTCTCTCTCTCCCTTGCTTACTGCAATGAGTTTAAAAAACGGAAGACATTGTTATGCCAAAATAAAAGTAATTTATTTTTGAATTCCAACTTGTAAGTGATTTATATGTGAACTAATTTAATATCGAATGTGAATTGCAGTTAATACGGAATTAAAAAAAAAACCACTTCTTTATTAATACTTTTTATTCTATATATTCATATGCATCGATATTTAATATTAATATAATTAAATAAGAATAATGGTTATATACAGCTATACAGTATGTCAAATTTATGTCTTTTTGGCATATTTGTTTTTTGATTTTTGATTTGGGAGCACATAAGCTATTTTTTTTATAAATAAATCTGACGACTGTTGTACACATAAAACATACAATGTGTATGGCCATATTACCCTAATTAAATTTATTGGTATATATAACAATATTCATTTTGATATGGAACAAAAAAGGAGTATTGCCTCATTACCAAAATTAGAGATATATTTTGATATTTTAAAATCAATTTGTGAAATCTATCTGCTCTTGTAGTCCACCAAAGCTCAAAAAAGAGTTAAAAAGTTCAAAATTTGATTTTATTAAATTTTTTAAAAAAAATATGATTATTAGAACTTTTTACTGCTTTTTCACGGTTTCTTTAGTTGTTTAAATTAAAATTAAATATATATTTTCATTATTTATTTTAAGATTTTGAATTAACTCAAATAAATGAAAATATTGATTTGGAGAGAAAATTATTTAATTACTATAAAAAACAAATGAAAATAAATGCTATCCATTTTGTTTGTAATTTCTTTTTTTGGAAGGAACCTACTGCCACTATCTTATTTTAAATTTTTAATGTGTACTAGAAACCTCCTCCCTCAATGTGACCAATCTGAAAAGAAGATGGTGTTCGTATCATATAGATCAAAGTGTTAATTGTTATGTTTAAATCAAACAGCAAAGGATCCCAGAAATCCACATTTGGGGGGCATCCAGCCACAGATCTAGAAGGGGAGAAGAAAGATTTTGAATGTTTGTTTTAGCCTTTTGGGAGTCCCAAAAGGCTTGTGTTTTGCTGATGACTAAAACGGAAAATTTTATGAAGGAATTTATTATTTTATGAAAATATGCTACATGATTTTATATGATAGGAAATCGCTATTTCGTAGTATACTAAATAGTGAAAAATTATATATTTTAGTTTATTTTTGTACTACTTATTATATCTTTAAAGTTTTTGTATGAGTCTAGTTCTTCGTTACATATATCATTTGTCTCATCTGCTGTCCTGCTATTAGATATTATTATTATCATTTAATTATTATTTATTTATTTATAATTATTTTGTAATTAAATAAAATTACATAGAGAATAATACATATGGTGGGATAGTAAATGAGATAAGGAAGGATTGGGACAAGCATATTTAATTGAATTCATGTTGCACTAATAATTACATTTTGAGAGAAAAATTTACTAACTAGTAAAAATATAAGAATGAAAATATCATAACAGAGAATTTTTCATTTTAATCTTTGCTAAGATATGTTAATATATTTGTATATAAATATAGATATGTTTAATTGGAAAATATTGCAGATTTGATGGTAAGAATTTCTTACAGCGGTTAAAGGGAAAGAAGATAATGTTTATTGGGGACTCAGTAAGCCTCAATCAATGGCAATCACTTGTGTGTCTTCTTCGTGCTGCGGTGCCTCGTGAGTCAAATATCACACAATACACAAATGACTCAACTAATACTATTACATTCCAGGTATAATTTTCTTTACATTATATTATATCCACTATTTTAAAAAAAAAATAAAAAAATTCATAAGTATGTATAATAGTTGATTCTAGACCGGTTCAAACTTTTTGGGGGATTTAAGCCAAATCTTAAATTGGGGCTTTTTTTTTAACCATTCAATACTAAATTAAATTAATATCTATGATTTTTTTTTTAAAAATTCGAATTTCATTTTTCTTGCTCTTTTAGATGCAAAATTATTGATCAAACTTGTATGATTGTACTTGTAGCTATTGATTTGCCTAAGAAAAAAATTTGAGCTTTTTTAATTGACTCTAACATATATAAATTATTAAAATTTGGGGCCCTTCTAAATTTTAGGGCCTTAAACCATTGCTTAAATAGCTCAACTATTGGACCGGCTTAATTCATTAGAACTTGAGATTATTTACCTATCACGGTTAATTCATTAGAACTTGAGATTATTTACATACCGCTCACGCATTGCATGTTAAATTATGTGGGATAAAATATGAATTTTATAAAATTTAAAGGAGTAAACAGAAAGATTTAAAAAATTAATACTAAAAAAGATAAAATAGTAATATATATAAATGTTGTAGGGGCAAAAGAGTAATAAAAAAAAGTGTGACACAAATACACCAAACTTGTGGAAGAAGTCTCATGGAGGCTTTATAATATAGATAGATAGTTTTTATTTTATTATATTTTTTCAATGTGCGACTTGTTGGAAATGGGTTTGAAAAATAAATATTAGAATATTTTGAGGCTCAATTTAATATGGGACCCACACTTCAAAAATGTCGGGTCCATGCACCAATGCGTTCTCCTCTGTGAGGAGTATAATGTGGTATACTTATTTATTCAAATCCATCAAGAATTGAATGAGAAAATTGACTCCAAAGTCACTTACTTGAAATGTTGTAACTTGCCTTGTCCCACATAGAAAGTTTAAGTGAAAGGTGAAGAATTTATATATGTGATATTTGCACAATAGGAATGGCCCCAAGGGGCACTCCATTTTTGTGGAAGGAAGAAGATCCAGACAATATTTGGTTTGAACCCACATGCATGTCGCCACCGACTTCATCAATCCATTTCGTGTTCTGCAGTTTGCAGTATTTTTCCTTCATTCATTTCATAGGACTCAGATTTATTTATCTTCATTTTTTCCATATTCTAATTTTTTCAAGCAAGTACAATAAATTTTCTAAATTTAATTTGCTTAACTAAATTTAATAAACTTTGTTATTATATATTAAATGTTACTATATTTACAGAATAACACGACTTTAATCCGTTGTGAATTTCGAACATGGATACATGAAATGTGCAATTAAAAGTTAATAAATACTACTTTTTTTTGCTTTTAAAATACAAGTCATTTTGAATTTAATTGGAGACATTTAATTTTAAAATTCAATCTCAATTACAATTTTGAATATTATAGCATATCTAGAAAATAATAATTCTTCGGTTTGACAAAAGAGTCATGTAAAAGAAACAAAAAGAGTTCATATTTTTTAATATAATTGGAGACATTTGTAAATTCAATGAATTATATTAATTTTAAATATGAAAATGTACATTAAAAAGTAAAAAAAAATATCCTAATTATAAATAAATAAATTAAAAATTATTATATTTTGAAACGGAATGAGTAGATGGTATTAAATTGAGCTTAAAGAATTTCTTTTGCATATATATATATATATATATATATATATATATATATATATATATATATAGAATGAGATCAAAGATCATTCTTCTTAAAAAACAATCCTTCTTAAATAGCATTCTTTTATTAAAACTACGTCGCTTTTGAGTCTTTTTAAAAGAAAGTGGTCCCACTTATTTTTCTTTTTATTAACAAAAATATCACCGCCACTACTAAAAACGCATTTAGTTTTAATAAAAAAGAATCTTTTATTTAAAAAATCTTTAAGGAGAATCTTTCTTGATCTTTAATATATATATATATATATATATATATATATATATATATATATATATATATATATATATATATATTAGTCGTGAGGGTGTTATTTATTTTACCAAGTTTTAACAAAATGTATTATGTATTTTGCAGGATTATGGGGTTTCAGTTATGATATTCCATTCTTTGTTTTTGGTGGATATCGAAATGGAAAATGGTGGTCGCATTTTGAAATTAGATTCTCTTAAAAATGGGGAGACATGGAAAAATATTGACATTTTGGTATTCAACACTTGGCTTTGGTGGTACCGCACAGGAATCAAACAACCGTAAGATTTTCTAGTTTTAGCAAAAAATTTTTTTTTTTTTTTTTTAAGGGTTGTAAAATTTACTGTTTTTAAATTTAATTTAGGTATCATTTTTTGATAAATAGGCAGGGGCGGATCTACGCTTGGTTCAGGGAGCACCTATCCCCACTGAATTTTTTTCTCTGTGTTTGGGCTCCCTTGGCTCTGAGAGTAGTTAGCATGAAGTTAAATTTGATTAATTAATCAATACGATTAATAAAACGCAGTTGGCGGTGACCTCTCTCTCTATGTGTCAATCTTCAGATGATCGATCGATCAACTTACTATGAAGTTAACTTCATAATAACCTTATCCCTTGCCTCCTTCTCTTCCCCCATAGTACTAGGGCTGAGCATTCGGTTATAACCGAACCGAATAGACTATTCGGTTATAACCGAAAACCGAAATTAATGTAATTTTGATATCCGAACAACTAACAAATCGCATAATAACTTGAATAATCCGAACAAATCAATATCCGAATTTACTATTCGGTTATTCGGTTAATAACCGAAATTAGAACCTTAAAGATCAGATCTGATCTGGGCTATCCTTATACATGTAAGAATGCATGTGAATTGAACTTAAAAAATACAGGCAATGATACAGAACTGAATACATGATAAAACTAAACATGTCCTCTTCACAAATAAAAGTTACTTCAAATCAGATTATAGTTGTAGCATGATGCAGTGACCCAATATCTTCTACAACTTCATCCATAACTCAATCGAGAAGAATCTAAAGATCGCACAGTTTGTCGTTGAGGAATCCCAATCTCACATCGTCACACGAATTCACTCTAGCAGCAAACTGGAGTGAGCACAAAGATTCGCTGGTAGATGAGGTCTTATAACCTTAAAGATCAGATCTGGTCTTATAACCTTAGATGATTTGCAATATAAGTTGCTAAGCCCACCGCCACACCTTCTGTCTCAAACTTACATATAGATGGTTTATCTTTTTTGGACGCCATTCTAGCCTTCTAGGAGAAAGAGGGTCAGGAATATAATAGAGAGAGAGAGGTACTCAAATTACTCTTATAACCTTAAAACTGTTATATGTATATATATATATATATATATATTTCGGTTATTCGGTTAACCGAATTACTAAAATTCAGAAACCAAACCCGAACCCGAAAATCGAATATTAAAACAGATATAACCGAAATTCATAAAATAACCGAATAACCGAAAAAATTCGGTTAAAAAAATTCGGTTTGATTCGGTTTTTCGATTTTATCCGTTTTTTGCTCAGTCCTACATAGTACACACTCCCACCACCACCCTCTTTTTGTATCAATAACTTTTTAAAGTAAAATAGTATTACTTCTCTTATTTCTCTCTCCATGTGTCTCTATCTCTTTTTGATTCAAAAAGAAAAAATTGTCATAAGTGTTGACTCTGTTTTTTTAGTTTTGAAATGGGGAAAAAAAATAAAAGATAATATTTTTTTTCTAAAGTAAGAAAAAAATATTTGACTCAAAAATTAACTACTCTCTCCTACTTTCTTTTCTTTTTCAACTAACACCTTGTAAAATTTTTTAGTTGTATAAAATAAATGAGAATTTTTTTTTTACTCGAAAGACACTCATTTTCTTTATCTTTTCTAACTAAAACTCAAAGACACCATTTTTCTTAATTATTTTTCTCTTCTATTACAAAACTCAAAGACATTAATCTTTGTTAACGCTTGAGTTTTAATGTGGCGTCCAATCATAGAATCCACGCAGCTAGAACACGCGACAATAACCGATCACACAGAAGCTTGGCGGCTTGTGCTCACGGGGATAACTCCGTGTGAGAATAAGTCTGGTAGCCGCTCACAAGGTTTAACAATGGAGGCTAAGTGTTTAGTGCTCAAAAGCAGGTAATACCTCTTAATTGTAACCCTGACCTTGTATTTATAGTGCTCACCACCTTTAGAATCCTTCTCCGAGTCGGATTAGGACTCCTAGTCATGGTAGTTACCATAAATTGGGTCCAACACAATCTTCTTAAAAGGTGCAGGTGGAATTCAATCCAACCACTACCTTTAGAGTTACCTTATTCAATTACGATTAGGATCCTGAACTCTGCACGCAGGAGAGCCCACCGTGCAGGCCCAAACAATCCCACCATCAGGTCTGGGTCTCGGCCCAAAGGACTCGAAGACCCGACCTCGAACTCCACACGACAGGGTAATGTATCTGGCCCAAAGGACTCGGACACCGAACCCGAGGAGCATCCACTAAAGTGAGGCTCCGGCCCAAAAGGACTCAGACGCCGACCTGAACACCTCCAACTTCTCCATGGGCTTCAGCCCAATGGACTCCTAAAGCCCTTCTAGCGTCAGGCCTTCGGCCCACGTGAAGGTCGGTAAAATACTCCCAAACATTGCCCCCCAGTCTCTGATTGTAAGATATTATAATTGGAGACTTGAAAGGTCAGGTATACGAAAGGTCACGACAGCTAATGATGAGTTGCTTGGGGAAACCAAGCGGTTTGTCCTCGATTCTTGAAATGCTGCACGCCCTTCCAAGCTTGGTCCCACCTGGAGCATTTAATAGTCTCCCTTGGGTAACGTGCACCTACACCTATAAAAACCCCCTTTTCCCCCTCATTGTCACTTTTTTAGAATCTCTCGTCTCCAAATTTTCTGCTAAAATTTTCCGGTAAGGCGATTCCGGCGAGTACTCAGCTCCTCCCCATTCTTGTTGATTTTAACCATTCTACTTATTTTCGAGCTCCATTCTTGTCCGTATTCTTCCTAAAAGTTCACGTCTGTGTCCCATTCCCTTTCAATCACACCAAATGGCCGATTCCAGAACTCCTCCGGCTACTGAGCCAGTTCCTCCCTCCGTCACCACCGGCGATCTAATCCTGGTTGAATCACCAATTGCTCCTTCCGACGACCCTTCTGCCTCTGTACTCCCTACCCCCATCAGTGCCGAGGCCAAAATCCACAATGCCTACCACTCCGAGACAGAGTTCTCCCATATTAACACCCCCTCTTCCATTACACCCCCTCTTTAACGGCTGATCCATATACACCACTATTAGTCCACCCTGGAAATAGTGCCTGAGCTTCCTGCTGGCAATTATTAGGGCATAGGCTAACTTTTCCAGGTTCGGGTATCTGATCTCTGCGTCCCAAAGTACGTGGCTAACGTAGTACACCAGGAACTACTTTCCTCCCTTGTCACGTACCAGTGCTGCCCCTACTGTCATTAGGCTCGCAACCAAGTATAAATATAAGGGTTCCGGAGGGATTGGTTTCATCAGCAATGGTGCCGAAGACAGATATGTTTTGATCCCTTGGAACGCATCTTCGCATTCTGACGTCCACTAAAAACTTTTCTCGTTCTTCGGCCCCTTGAGGGTGTCAAAAAAGGGTAGACATCTTTCAGCTGCCCTTGACATGAATCTCCGAAGGGCAGCTATCCGGCCCGTCAACCTCTACACATCTTTGAATGTCTTTGGAGATTTCATGTCTAAGGTCGTCGAAATCTTCTCTGGGTTAGCTTCGATTCCCCTTTTGCTGACCAAGTATCCAAGAAATTTTCCTGAGCCCAAAACGAAGGTACATTTGGTCGGGTTCAGTCTCAGTTTGTGTTTCCTTACTATTTCGAAGCAGTCTTCTAGGTCTTCCAAATGATCTCGGACTGACATGCTTTATACGATCATGTCGTCCACGTACACTTCCATACTTTTGTCCAGCTGCTTTCTGAATACAAAATTCATCATCCGTTGATAAGTTGCCCCTACGTTTAGCAATCCGAATGTCATCTTCCGATACGCATATATAGCCCGATGTGTGATGAAGCTTGTCTTCGGGATGTCATCCTTGCACATCAAAATTTGGTGGTATCCCGAGAAAGTGTCCATAAAACTCAACATTCCATACCCCGAAGTGGCATCAATCAGTTGATCTATGTTGGGTAGAGAATAGAAATCTTTTGGGCATGCTTTATTCAGATCCGTGTAGTCGATGCACAACCTCCACTTCCCATTTTGCTTCTGAACCAATACCACATTCGCCAGCCATTCGGGATAGTCGATCTCAAAGATGAATCCCGCCTCCTAAGTAGCTTTACCAATCTCTTCATCTATGATCCTCTCTCTCTCTTTCGGCGAAGATCCTTCTTTTACAGATCACTTTGGTTTTCTTTGGATCTCATGTCATCCTATGCAATACATTTCTGATTCGCTTACTCGGGCATATCACTAGGCTCCCACGCGAAGATATCGGCATACACCAGAAGCAAGTCCACTAGACCTATTTGTGAGACCCCAGATTTTATCAATAAAGATTTAAATTTTGTCGAAATAATTTTAATATTATGGTGTGAATTTGAGATAATATTATAGTTGTGGGTAGTATTTATAAATTTTGCAAAGTATGCAAGTGGTTATATTATATTCGATTGGTCAGGGAATATTCTTGTTTAGCGAGGAATATTCGTACAACTACTCAATCATTGGTGGACCCCACAATGTAATTATTGTCGGATTGAGAAAAATACAAAAATATTTTATTGAAATAACTACGGAAGTTTTACCGTAGTTCTTGTTGAACTACTCGGTAGTAAAAAATACGCGATGTCGTGTGGTTGCATAAAGTACACCAGTATTGATTATCGATGCTTATGTGAGAAGTCACTCGGTTTGATTCCATTATTGTCGATTAATAATATAAATTATTATAAGCGATAATGACGTTTTGTTTTATTCGTATTATTAACGTAATAAAATAGAAACATCTTTTTATATAAAATAGAATACTTTATTAAAGTTATTCTATAAATAGAATATATTATATTTTATTATGCATAGTGTTGCATAGTGTTTTGCATAGTATTTTGCATAGTATTGCATAGTGTTTGCATAGTAAAATATTTTTATATAAATAGAATATATTATATTTTATTTAAAAGATTTTTCTTTAAATATGGACCGTCAGATTAAAGTAAATCAATCTGGACCGTTCATGGATTAGTTACTATGCATTCCATTTTCCTATAAATAGAAGCTCATTCCTTCATTATTTTCTTACGAATTCATTGAAACTCTAGAGAGAAAATTATAGAGAGAAGCTATAGAGAGAAAATTATAGAAAGAAGAAGAGTATTCTGCTACTTCACTACTTCTATATTCAGTTCTTTTACGGTAAGGGGTGTTATTCTTTCTTCTTGAAGAGAACTTCTGTTATTCCATTCATTATTATTCCGTTGGAATAACTTTGTAAAAGTGGCATACCCTATACATAACTTTGTATCTGTGCATACCTATACTTGGTGAAATCCTTATGTTATTCCATTGCTTATTATTACATTGGAATAACTTTGATACGCCTTACTTCTATACTTGGTGACATTCTTCTATTATTCATTTGGAACATCCTGTGCATGTGTTTTACACCGGACACAGTTCCGCTTTTTATTATTCTGTTGGAACATCACATGCATGTGTTTTACACCTGGACTGGTTAAAATCTTTATCATTCTCCGCTGGAATATCCTATCATGTGTTTTTACACCGGATCCGGTTCCATCTTTATTATTCTGTTGGAACATCCGCAGCCGGTGTAATTTCACGACACAGTTCCGTTATTATTATTACTGTTGGAATAACTTCATTCATGCTGGGCTGCATGCATGGTGATTTCTTTTGTTATTCCATTCTTTATTATACCCAGTTGGTTAAAACTTTGACTTCTATACTCCATGAAATTAGTAGAATATCCTTGTTATTTGCGTTTCATCCAAAGATCTTTCATGGAAATATTCTTACGATCATTCTTGAATTTTACTCTCACTGAAAAAGATGTTATCATGTTGACAATTTGGACGTTAATAATTCATGGATTAAATAATTCTTGAACTTGTTTTATTGAATTATTATGTCATTGTCATCATCCTCATGTTATATTATGTTATCTTTGGCTTACGTGCGTAGATGAACTTAGTATGATTATGACCTGAGGATCATTCGGTATAATCATGACTTGATATAAATGATGTGACAAAAGTCCTCGATTGGCTGTAATGCGATGATGGATAGTTTTTGGTATGATTATGACCGAGGGGTGATTCGGTATAGTCATGACCATTGATAATTTGATGAAAATCCTTGACCGTAGTGCGGGGATGATTAGATGTGGTGGTTTATTTATTAAAATTTGAGTCTCGTGATAAAAAATTGATGAAAACCTTTTAAAACCTAAAAGATAGTAGACTTTATTCTCTACTTGACTCTTTTAATGGATTGCTAATTCCGCTGCGATTAAACCGGTTGTCTATTGTATTTTATCGGTTTAACAACTTGTTGAAGGCTAATGATAATTTATTACGCATTATCTTAGTCATAATATTTCTTCTTGGGCTAGTTGAGCTCACCCTTTCTTTCACCGTTTCTTCTTGAAATGAGAACATAGCCGGAGACGAGTCGGGGAACAGTAAGTAATGGTCTAGAGGATAGCATTAGTAGTCCTCACTATTACGTGAAATAGTGTGATAATAGTTGTAATGAGGACTCCTTTTGAGTTTGTATAATATCTAGTAGACAATATTTGTATTCAAACTCACGCTTTATGTCGTATTGTTATACCTACGCTTAGGTTAGTAAGTTGTATTTGAATTTATGTACCATGTAAGTGGCGACCCAAGATGGGTGGCGTATACCTAATTTTGGGGCGTCCACAGTTGGTATCGAGCTTAGGATATGATCCACAGGTGAGATGTGAGATATGAACTAGGAGGGGGGAGACGGAATTCCTTCGCTAGTATGACCTACCTAAATTTATTTGGTATTTAATTGGTGGTCGGTATAGGGATAATATGTGATATGTTAATTAACCCTTGTTTTGTGGCGGTGTTTGAGAATGATATCCGAAAATGCCGAGATAAGCAATGAAGCACATGAGAGTGTTGATTCACTCAAACAAAAGGTAACGACCAACAACACGATAATAATCATCTCGGGTGGCAACGGCTATCGAACAATGATAACCATCGTGGGAAAATTATCATGCTAAGAATGGTAACCACTTGATTGGTAATCATGGCAAAGATAATAGAAGTGGAAATTGCAAGAAGAGAAGGTCATTTAGCTCAATTTTGTTGTGCACCAAAGTCAAGTCTAATTTGGACGGTGGCACCAAAGGTGGATATGGAAAAAACAAAGTCGTTGGTTTTAGGAAGTACATTTTTCATGGCTTCTCAAAAGCGAGTAAACCGAACGAAGTTAGCACGTAAGTTAATTATAAATTAATGCTAAGTCTATACTTTATTCAATACAAGTTCTACCCACTCTTTTATTTCACCTAGTTGTGTTCAACGTTTGAATTTGACTCAAGAAGTTAAACTTTGACTTATTGGTTGAAACTTCGTTAAGAGGAGCCTTCGTTACCGCTTACTATTTTTAAATCTTGTTTGATTCAAATAAACACTTTCACGTTGCCTGTCGATCTTATCTCTTTGAAAATACTTGCCTTTAAGGTAATTTTTGAAAACGATTGATTAACTACTCATTATTCTTTTTGTAAGGTTGTTAGCTTTCATATTCCTAACCAACCTGTTATACGAATTCAAAGTAACCAAATCCTAAAGTTAATCAACGTGTGATATCAAGCCATAAGTAAAGAGCCCCGATCCTTTCGTTGTTGACTTCCTTGTGTGGAATGCACCAAGCCGGACTTTACGTGGCGACATCGTGAATGAAGATGGCAAGTTTATAGGTATCATTGTGAGGTGCTTTATCTAGGTTAACGGATAGAAGTTACAGTTGGTATCAATGTAACGTACTATCCAAGTCTTGGATAAGAGTAGCAGTTTTGAATGATATTTCTATCATTAATAAATTTCTTGACGTATTCTTGAAGATTTCCTAGCCTACCCTAGAGCGTGAAATCGAATTTTGTATTGACCCCAGTACAAAACCCATTTCTTAAACCCTCAAATATTTCTTCAACTAAAATGAACAGTTTACGTGGTTTATGATGAAAGTCATAATAAAAGCATTGGAATAATGAAAATCATGGGTATATGAAGTATTAGTAAGTTTTATGATGAGTTATGTTGGTTAGTATGTGAAAACATGAAAGTTTCTTAGAAATCACAAAGAGTTGAAAATCGATTTTTTTGGTGAAAAAGCGTAACATGAAATTCAATTGACTATATCTCTTATTATATTTTGAATTTTTGAATGTGGTCAAGTCCTAGAGTTAGATCTATGAGTTACCTAACTAATCCAAGTAGAATTACTGGAAAAGGTGTTGTAGATTTTTGTGTGGACTGATTTTAGCAAAGGAGGCCAAAGCTGTAAATTTCGAAAATGCTACTGCCCAGAAACTTTAAGGGACTGTTTCGGCCACTTAAATTATGAGAAAAATTCTGGGTTTTTGGGACATGAAAGTATATGGTATAAAGTACCTCCTGTCCAAAAATGAGCTCATTCTGACTTAAAATGAGCAAGTTATGACTATTTCAATATTTAGGTTTTTCCGAAATGAACGCTATAACCTGGAGTTCTATAACTCCGGTGACCATGAAATTTAAACTAGAAGCTCACGTTAACATGTGTAAGGTCCTGCCAAGATTTGGGAATTTTGGAGTTAAACTTGAGGTAGCAAATTTCTTAAGGAATTAATTAGAAATTGATTTTTGAAAAATAGTAAATGAATTTTAAAAATTCCGAGAAAAATATATTTTCATTATGGGACTATATTATGCTAAATCCCAGAAAAGAAATATTTTTGGGACTAATTTGGTATTTTTCATGAAAATAGTTTAATTCTGGACATATGAGTTAAATATGTTATGTGAAGTAACAAAGTTGAAAATAGGATTTTATGGCTAGAGAATCCTATATAGAATATATGCATATTTTTTTTTTTATGAGGATTTGATAATTGGTGATGATATTTTATGAGTATGGCATTTTGAATGATTAAATGCATTATATGGTAAAGCGTAAACAATTGAGATAAATTGTTTATAAATTTAAGAAGTGATTAAAATATTATTATAATATTAATGTTATTAGATTATGAGATTATTAAGTGATTGATAACATGGGGATATTCTTGAATCTGGATAAATTATATTATAAATGTTTAATATTTATCCTTTATCTCATTTGATTGATTCTTTATATCATTATCCTCATGTTTATATTATGTTGAAAGTCATCTACGTGGCACATAGTGCATAGATGGACTTGGTATGATTATGACCACGGATTATTCGGTATAATCATAACCGTAATTGAATACACAATTATCTTTGGTAGTAGTGCATGGATAATTTGTAGTCGTGATACTAATGAATACACAATTATCTTTGGTAGTAGTGCATGGATAATTTGTGGTCGTTGATACTAATGAATACAAAATTATCTTTGGTAGTAGTGCATGGATAATTTGTGGTCGTGAAACTAATGAATACACAATTATCTTTGGTAGTAGTGCATGGATAATTTGTGGTCGTGATACTAATGAATACACATTATCTTTGGTAGTAGTGCATGGATAATTTGTGGTCGTGATACTAATGAATACACAATTATCTTTGGTAGTAGTGCATGGATAATTTGTGGTCGTGATACTAATGAATACACAATTATCTTTGGTAGTAGTGCATGGATAATTTATGGTCGTGATATCTAATGAATACACAATTATCTTTGGTAGTAGTGCATGGATAATTTGTGGTCGTGATAATCTTAATGAATACACAATTATCTTTGGTAGTAGTGCATGGATAATTTGTGGTCGTATACTAATTAATGAATACACGATTATCTTTGGTAGTAGTGCATGGATAATTTGTGGTCGTGATACTAATGAATACACGATTATCTTTGGTAGTAGTGCATGGATAATTCGTGGTCGTGATACTAATGAATATCCTTGGCACGTAGTGCGGGGATGATTCGATGATATGGATTAATTATTGAAATGAGTCTCAAAGAATGAAATATTAATTCATGGATGTGGTAAAAGTCATCTTTAGGCCGTAGTGCATTGATAGACTTGGTATGATTATGACCACGGATTATTCGGTATAATCATGGTAGTAATTGAAAATACTGAATATCCTTAGCCAAGAGATGGTGCATGGATAATTCATGGTTGTGATACTATTAAAAATTTGAGTCTCGATATTATTGGTTTCTACGTTATATATCTTTGGCACCAGTAGTGCAAAGATGAATTGTTAATAAATATCTTTGGCTGTATGGTGCAAAGATGAATTGATATCTTTCTTAGGATTGCAAAGATGAACTTAATATTTTCAACGATAAAGGTATTCAAGGTATCCTCACCTCTTTATCGTATCAGTGTGTATCTTCCTAATTTCGAGGCGCTTAAATTCCATAAGGAGGGAGATTGTGAGACCCCAGATTTTATCAATAAAGATTTAAATTTTGTCGAAATAATTTTTAATATTATGGTGTGAATTTGAGATAATATTATAGTTGTGGGTAGTATTTATAAATTTTGCAAAGTATGCAAGTGGTTATATTATATTCGATTGGTGGGAATATTAGGTTTAGCGGAAATATTCGTACAACTACTCAATCATTGGTGGACCCTAGCAATGTAATTATTGTCGGATTGAGAAAACGACAAAAATATTTTATTGAAATAACGGCGGAAGTTTTACTGTAGTTCTTTGTTGAACTACTTTCATTAGTAAAAGTACGATGTCGTGTGGTTGCATAAGAGCACACGGTATTGATTATTGATGCTTATGTGAAGTCGTCACTCGGTTTGATTCCATTATTGTTTATTAATAATATGAATTATTATAGCGATAATGACGTTTTGTTTTATTCGTATTATTAATGTAATAAAACAGAAACATCTTTTTATATAAAATAGAATACTTTATTAAAGTTATTCTATAAATAGAATATATTATATTTTATTATGCATAGTGTTGCCTAGTGTTTTTGCATAGTGTTTTTGCATAGTATTGTATAGTGTTTGCATAGTAAAATGTTTTTATATAAATAGAATATATTATATTTTATTTAAAAGATTTTTCTTTAAATATGGACCGTCAGATTAAAGTAAATCAATCTGGACCGTTCATGGATTAGTTACTATGCATTCCATTTTCCTATAAATAGAAGCTCATTCCTTCATTATTTTCTTACGAATTCATTGAAACTCTAGAGAGAGAAATTATAGAGAGAAGCTATAGAGAGAAAATTATAGAAAGAAGAAGAGTATTCTCGCTACTTCACTACTTCTATATTCAGGTTCTTTTACTGAAGAGGGTGTTATTCTTTCTTCTTGAAGAGAACTTACATTATTCCATTCATTATTATTCTGTTGGAATAACCTGTAAAAGTGGCATACCCTATACATAACCTGTATACGCGGCATACCCTATACTTGGTGAAATCCTTATATTATTCCATTGCTTATTATTACTGTTGGAATAACTTTTATACGCTGGATTTACCTATACTTGGTGACATTCTTCTATTATTACATTGGAACATCACATGCTGTGTGTTTTACAGGACACAGTTCCGCTTTTATTATTACATTGGAACATCCTGTGCATGTGTTTTACACCGGACACGGTTAAAATCTTTATCATTCTGGTTGGAATATCCTATCATGTGTTTTACACCCGGATCTGGTTCCATCTTTATTATTACATTGGAACATCCATCGGTGTGAATTTCACGACTTTGTTCCGTTATTATTATTCTGCTGGAATAACTTTTACATGTCTGAATCCGCATGCATGGTGATTTCTTTTGTTATTCCATTCTTTATTATACCCAAATTGGTTAAAACTTTGACTTCTAGACTCCATGAAATTAGTAGAATATCCTTGATATTTGCGTTTCATCCAATATCTTTTCATGGAAATATTCTTGATCATTCTTGAATTTTACTCTACTGAAAGCAATGATCATGTTGACAATTTGGGCGTTAATAATTCATGGATTAAATAATTCTTGAACTTGTTTTATTGAATTATTATGTCATTGTCATCATCCTCATGTTATATTATGTTATCTTTGGCTTACGTGCATAGATGAACTTAGTATGATTATGACCGAGGATCATTCGGTATAATCATGACTTGATATAAATGATGTGACAAAAGTCCTCGATGGCACATAATGCAATGATGGATAATTTTGGTATGATTATGACCGGGGGGTGATTCGGTATAGTCATGACCATTGATAATTTGATGAAAATCCTTGGCCAGTGGTACGAGGATGATTAGATGTGGTGGTTTATTTATTGTTTGAGTCTCAAATGATAAAATTGATGAAAACCTTTTAAAACCTAAAAGATAGTAGACTTTATTCTCTACTTGACTCTTTTAATGGATTGCTAATTCCATACTGCAGCTTAAACTGGTTTGTCTATTGTATTTTATCGGTTTAACATTGTTGAAGGCTAATGATAATTTATTCTACATTATCTTAGTCATAATATTTCTTCTTGGGCTAGTTGAGTTCACCCTTTCTTTCAATTTTTCTCTTGTGAAATGAGAACATATAGGCGGGACGAGTCGGGGAACGAAGTAATGGTCCAGAGGATAGCATTAGTAGTCCTCACTATTCTGTGAAATAGTGTGATAATAGTTGTAATGAGGACTCCTTTTGAGTTTGTATAATATCTAGTAGACAATATTTGTATTCAAACTCACAGTTTATGTCGTATTGTACACGACAGTTAGGTTAGTAAGTTGTATTTGAATTTATGTACCATGTAAGTGGTGACCCAAGATGGGTGACGTATACCTAATTTTGGGGGCGTCACACTATTCGCAGAGGTTCTGTTAATCCTGCCCTAATTTTGATCAGTTTTTCCGGATTCCCCGGTATCAACTCCACATCTTCTGTCTCTTCTGCCTGCAGTGCCATGGGTTCCGTACTGCTCTCAGTGAATGGTTCTATCTCGATGGCCATTTATGCATTTCATTTCTTGACCCAGACCACGAGGAAATCAAAGTATTCCGATAACACCTTCGGGCAATGTCCAGATCACCTTTTACCTCCCCGATCCCGTTCGGTGTCGAAAACTTGATTTTGAAGTGAGGTATAGACGTCACTGCCTGCAATGCTGCTAATGTCGGCCTTTCCAAGATGGCATTATAGGCCGAATACACTTGTACTACAAAAAATTTCACCATTATTTCTGCTTGATGAGGGGCTGTGTCGAACCTGACTGGTAGCTCTATCGTCCCTGACACATGCACCGGGTCGCCACTGAAACCGTATAACGGACCTTCTCTACCCAATTCCATCTTCTTTCCTTCTAGATCCATCCTCTGATAGGCATGTGTGTAGAGTATATCGACCGAGGACCCGTTATCGATCATCATTCTTTTCATGTCTACTGGCCCGACCTGTGCAGTTATTACCAGCGCCCCATCATGTGGTTCAATATGGTCGGTAGGATAGTCTTCATCCGAGAAAGAAATGGATACTCCTGAATATGCCCTATCCTTTCTGGGTGATGTACCATTCACATGAAACAATACTGACCTCGAGATGCCCGCCCTCTTCCTACTGGGTTACACGCCCTACCGAGCCTTCCCGATATCACATCAATAACCCCTCGGGCTTGTGGGTGCGGTTGAGGTCTTCTTCCCTAATCGGATCCTGTTCTCCTCCCGGGACTTCAAACCTTCTCGATGACCACACATCGCACTTTGACTGCCCATTACGGGCGTTCTTCTCTATTAGATCTTTCAGGTTGTTGCATTTTTCCGTCGTATGCCCCCGACACTGATGATATGCACAATATTTGTCCCGACCCCTCTTCCCAGGCTTCGGGATCACTTGGCATGGTTCGAAAAAGGGCTTATTTCACATCTCCTTCAGTATTTTAGCCCGATTCGTGTTAAGGGTAGTGTAGACTTTGTTGACATTCTTGTTTGGGAAATGTGGCCGTCCGTTGCCCGACCCTCCCCCATTGTAGCTTTTCTTACTGTAATTATCCGACCTCCCTTGATTATCTGACTTCTGATAACTCTACTTATCTCGATCCTTGGACTTCTCATAAGATTGGGAATGCGGTTTGAAGTTTCCCATCGCCTCCTCTATTGCTATGTGACCCTCGGCTCGGTGGAAAGCTTCTGTCAAGTCAGCCGGAGGGTTGATCACCAAATCCTTCATCAACTTCTTCGACTTCCCGATGTCCAGGCCAGTAGTGAAAAATCCCAGGGCTTGCGGGGAGTTTAACTCTGCTATCGATCCCACCGCCTCTCGGAACCTTTTAACGTACTGTCCTAGGCTTTCATCCAATTTCTGTCTGACCTACATGAGGGACGCTGTGATCTTTCCTCGCCTCTTGTTACTTCCGAACCAAGCATGAAATTTCTCCCAAAGATCATTCCATGAACTAATTGACCCCATCGCCAAGTTCCCCATCCATTCTCGGGCGCTCTTCTTCAGAGTAGTTGCGAACATGTGACATTTGGCAGCATCCGAGTGTCCGTAGTACGTCATCAGCCTATCGTACCCATCCGAATGGTCATATGGATCCCCCAGCCCATCATAGGTCTCCATCGGGGGCATCTTCTTTTTGGGATCGGCTGTCACGCTGTTGATTTTGGGCGAGAAGGGCGACCCTATGCAAGCCGTAGGCACCCCTATTGGGTTTTTTGCCAACAACAATTATTTCAATTCTGCCACCCTTCGAGCGAGGGGTCGACTCTTCCTCGTAGGGGCGATCGGAGTGCATCCCTTCCCGTGTTCGAGTCCGTCCTCCTCCTCCTCGATCCCCGACACGCTGGATGTTACGATCGTCGCTTTCTGTTTGAAACGGCTCCTCCTCCGACTTGACCCATCCCTCGGCGACTTGATACCTACTCCTTTCCTTATCGGCTTCTCCCCATCGGGTGACCGGATTAGCTCGATGCTCGCCTTTTGAGGATGCCTCCTGTTCTCCAGCCATATTAGCCATCTGCCGCTCGAGTTCGTCTTGCTGAAGACGCAAAGCCATCATGGCATCTTTGTTCTACTACATCTTTTTCTGCATGATAAACTCTCTCTGATCCTGACTGCCCTTGCCTCGGCCTTTCCCATGTACCTCCAGTGCTCGTGAGTGATTCTCGTGCCCGCCTGACCGGCTCGGGTTGAAATGCGCTTGGCCGTCGTGGAAGAGCCTTCATTTGAGGAGGCGGCGGTTCCACCCGATCTCCCTGGATTCTGGAACCCAGTCAGTCTTTCACCGACCTTCTCACCTGGGTGGTCTGGTGTGTTTTGGCCTTTTCGTGGTCAGAAACAACATACTTCATGCTCGCCATAGCCTCTTACCAGAAAAGTTTGACTGTGATTGATTAAGCACTAAAGCGGCCCTCCTTCTAGCGCTTGATGTTAACGCTTGAAGTTTAGCTTGGTAGCGTCTAATCACAGAATCCACGCGTTAGAACACCTGATAATAACAGATCACATGAAGCTTGACGACTTGTCTTGGCCACGGGATAGTTCCGGTGTGAGAATAAGTACAGGCCGTTCACAAGGTTTAACAATGGAGGTTAAGTGTTTAGTGCTCAAAAGTAGGTATTACCTCTTAATTGTAACTCTGACCTTGTATTTATAGTGCTCACCACCTTTAGAATCCTTCTCCGAGTCGGATTAAGACTCTTAGTCATGGTAGTTACCATAACTTGGGTCCAACACAATCTTCTTAAAAGGTGCAGGTGGAATTCAATCCAACCACTACCTTTGGAGTTACCTTATTCAATTATGATTAAGATCCTGAACTCTGTACGCAGGAGAGCCCACCGTGCAGGCCCAAACAATCCCACCATCAGGTCTGGGCCTCGACCCAAAGGACTTGAAGACCCGACCCCGAACTCCACACGACAGGGTAATGTATCCGGCCCAAAGGACTCGGACATCGAACCCGAGGAGCATCCACTAAAGTGAGGCTCTGGCCCAAAAGGACTCGGACGCCGGCCCGAACACCTCCAACTTCTCCATGGGCTTCAGCCCAATGGACTCCTAAAGTCCTTCTAGCGTCAGGCCTTCGGCCTATGTGAAGGTCGGTAAAATGCTCCCGAACAATCTCCTTTTATTTAATTTCCTTCGCTTTCTTTTCTTTTATCTCTAAATTAAAACTCAAAAACAAGGTGTTAAAATTCCAAGACATCTATTTACTTAGTTTTCTCTTATTCCGTGTGGCCTTATCTAAATCTTTTGGATCTCTCACATTTGTACTATATTGAGTTTTTAATAAAAAAAATTTAATGATAAAAAAAGCCATTCAAGTATTCTCCTTATAAGAAAATTACGACTTAAGTGTTGAGAAATTATATTGGATTTAAAAAATATGTATATATAGCTATAATTTTTATTCTTAACAGATTTTTTTTTTAAATTTGACCCCACTAAATTTTTTTTGTTGGGATTCGCCCCTATAAATAGGTAGAGGGATTATAACCACTAGTCTATGAGGCACACACGTTTTATATTATGTTTTTAATTTAAAAAGTTAAGATTTTAATATTGAATGAAAAATCGTAAAGTTATAATTATACAGGGAAAATACTAGTAAAATGTTTAAACTTGGAAGTTAAAATAAGTAAGATAAAGCTGAATTTATTAGGATAAAATAAGAATCATCATAAAAGTTAAAAGGCATTTTAAGAAGTCAAAAGACTTCAAAAAATTGTGAGTAGTTAGCACGGAGGTGTCTTATGCGGCTTTATATATTAGATAAAAATTAATCTTAATTTTTGTAAATTAAAAAATATATTTCTATATACTTCATTATTAATTTTAAAAATATTAAAATTTAGTAAAAAAGTTAAAACTAGATGGTTATTTTGGGATCGGCAGTATATTGCAAAATTGGAGTAATATTTTTTCACAATAAATTAGCATATTTATATTTTTTTACAATGGTAGAATTTCAGTAAAATAAAGGAGAGATGAGTGTAACATGCTTAATTTGCAGATGGGATTATATTCAAGAAGGTGAAATCATTTTGAAGGACATGGATCGTATGGTTGCTTTCCGTAAAGGTCTAACAACGTTGGCAAAGTGGATTGATTCGGATATAAACCCACTAAAGAGCAAGGTTTTCTTTCAAGGAATATCTTCCATATTTAAATAATTTTTCAAAATTATTATTAACCTGCTAATAGAAAGGTTAGAACCCAAAATATACCATAGTATAATTCTATGAATGTCGTTTAAATATCGAAATATATTTATAATTCTTTTGTAACTAGAAAAATGTATATATGTATATACAGAGAAAAAGAATTGTCTATATTGTGCACAAGTATTAAGTTTTTAGAATTGTGCACAAGTATTAAGAAAATAATTGTATATTATTAAATATAATATTAATTATCTATATTGTCCTTGTATTGAAAAAAGAGTGTTATTTATTGGCCAAAAAATAGTGAGAGAATCAAAGTTATATTTAATACTTGGGGTGATATTGGAAACTAAACAATTAATGCTTATTTAAAATTCTTAAATGACTTATATTAAAGAATAAAAATATTTTTCGAAAACGACTTATTTTAAGTAACGGAAGGAGTATACTAGTTTAATTAACTAATCAGCTACTCCACTAAACAAATAGTAGCACAACTATAACTACTAATTTATTTAATTAAACACAGGATAACACTATAACATTCTTTTTCTTTGAGATACCTACCTTTTGTTCCCATTTCCCTGAACTCACAATCCCGAAACTACCCCCAAACTCAACGACCTTTCTTTTATCTTGTACGCAAAAGCCGTAATAATATTTATTAGTTATATATGGACTCCTTTGCCTTAAAGAAATCTCATAAACAAATAATAATATACGTAAATGAATTAAAAAAATATATAACTATTATTTATCGAGAGAGAAACAACTGGTACTGTTTAGGTTAGGAGTGATCATTCGGTTATAACCGAACCGAATAAGCTATTCGGTTATAACCGAAAATCGAATTAGTAACAATTTTACTATCCGAAATAATAACCGAAATTTGAAAATAACCGAATTATCAATCTTAATTACCAATTGTAATTTGATAATTAGAATAAAACCGAATCGACATCCAAGTCCAAAGAACAAAGTTAAAATTATAGCAACAAACCATGAATTTGTCTCCCATTTCAAAATCTAAAGTGTGAACACATGCCTTAAGAATGGACACCAATATCCACGAATAAGGAAACAAAAGCATATTCTTGTTAGCATAATGGCGCTTTTGCATTTCTACAAACAAAATTCTGACTTCACTATATTCACCATTGTTCATGTAACCACTATCATTGCTTCCCATGAATTAGAATCTTTCACGAGCATTTTATCAAACACTTGGCGGGCGATGATTCCATAAACCCACAGATTCGAAGTCATCCATAGTCTGCAACTAGTCTTAAGACACCCTTTGATGATCTTGAACTTGCAAGTCCGGTCCAAATCGGTAGATAATTGTCCAATCGCATTAATAGCAACCCATCGTTACTTGAGCATGGGAAATTGATTTGAGATCCGAGACTTGAATCGGAGAGATATTCACACTTCACACTTCATGATCGAGAGTCGGAGAGAGGTGGAGGCCGGAGCGGAGATTGAGTCGGAGAGTTCGGATCGATATATGAAAACAAATCGTACTTATTATGGTGCTCGGAGAGAGGGAGAAGAAGCAAAACCTTGATTATTCCACAAAGGTATTTGAGGAAGGCGAGGATTGGCTCGGACATGGTGAGATGGCGAACGCCTTTCGTCTGATGGGCAACATCTTTTCTTCTTCTTCTTGCTCGACTAATTAAACAATCTGTGATTAATTTCCGATCGAAGAAGATCTCTTAATAACGACTCACTGCTCTCTCTCTCAATCAGGCTGAGCTTTTGATTTGAGATCTGGGACTTGGGAGCGGCGGCTAGTGTAGGGCAAAAAATGACTGAATCAAGTGAATTAAGTATTAAATTTCGGTTATTCGGGTATCCGAATAACCTGTTTTTGAGAATCGGAATCGAAACCGAATATGGAATAATAATTCGGATATAACCAAAATTCCAAAAAAAACCGAAAATCGAAATAATTTGGTTAAAATAATTCGGTTCGGTTCGATAATTCGGTTTTATCCGTTTTTTGCTCACTCCTAGTTTAGGTAGCTTTACTAGTCACTTTCTCATTCATTCATTTATACCCGCCCTTTTTGTTCCCCGTGTGATTCCCTTACTCTCTCTCTCTCTCTCTCTCTCTCTTTGTATATATGTATGTATAAACAAATTAGAATATGGGTTAAAAAATGGTTAACTAGTTCAGATCTATAATTGTTTTAAAAAATATGGGTTCAAACTTTAACTAACCTGAATAAATAAAAATGGTTAACCAGCCAATTTGTTTTCAGTTAATATGATTTGACCAAACAGTTAACTAGCTATATTGCCAGGTCTAGATCCAATCGTACTCTAAATATTTAGAGGACGAACAAGTCCATCCTCCAAACTTTTGGAGGATGATAGATTTTGTCCACAAAATTATTTCGAAGACAGTGAGTAAAAAGTCTGCTAAACTATTTAAAGGAAAATTGAATCAACGCAATAATGAGTATGAATCATTTCTTATATATATATATATATATATATATATGATTGTGATGGTCATGGTTATTTAATTATAACAATAATCAAGAATAACGAGAAAAAACGAAGAAAAAAAAATAACAATTGTCATTAATAAATTAATAAAATGACGAAATTACCTATAATAAAATGGCTTGATTATGACAATCACAATCGATAGTGTGACAACCACAATTATATATATATATATATATATATATATATATATATATATATATATATATATATATACACGGTCCCCTTCTCTAGCGAATAAAAAGAACGAACCAAAGATTTGAACCGATTATAGCGACGGTTCGAACAATTACTATAGTTATGTCGTCGGTTTTGTATGCTATAGCGACGAAAAAAATCGTCACTATAACCGGTTCATTTTTCGTTAGCTCCATTTGGTTCGCTGGAGAAAGGGACCGTATATATATATATATATATATCTATCTATATATATATATATAACTAGTTCGTCTTTAGTTCATTTTTTTTGTTCTCTGGAGAAGGGGACAGGGACAGTTTGAACCGTCGCCATAGCTTGTCGTCAACTTTGTATGCTATAGCGACAGAAAAAATCGTCGTTATAGCTGGTTCGTTTTTGATTTGCTCCATTTGATTCACTGGAGGAGGGGACCATATATATATGTATATGAGAAATGATCCATAACAAGTATTTGCGATGGATGAAAAATGGGCAAATAACATCTCCACCATACATTACATAACTTAAGGACTGAGATTTAAAACACTAATGCGCCTTCCGCTAGTTCAACTAGCGGACAAATAAAAAAACTTTTTGGACCAAATTGCCACCATATATCAAGCCAAACTGGTTTAGGGAATTTATATATCAAGCCAATCTGGAGCGAGGGACAGAAGGGGAAGGAGTGGGGTGGTGATGAGGTTGCTGAGAAGGAGAGGCAGAAGGGACTCTTGTGCCACCATTGACAACAAGCCTTATAGGATTTGCAGCACTCAATCTTTGCATTCTTGACATTTGAAATTCTCTTGGAGGAAAATTCTGAGTCACATGTTCAAATCTCATCTCCCTTTTTTCTACATCTTTCAATTTTTTGTCTTCTTTTTAATTCTCCTTTTCTCTTTCCTCTTCTTCACCATTTTCTCTCTCCACCACCTACACCACGCACAAAAAACCCCAAAAAAAAAATCAAAAAAAAGAAAAAATGTTTGAGTTCTGATATCACGCCTTTGGAGATCTAATATATATTTGGTAGCGTAATATTTGGGATTGTAATATTCGAGATCTAATATTACGCCTTTGCAGATCTAATATATATTTTGTACTGTAATATTTGGGATTGTAATATTCGAGATCTGATATTACGCCTTTGCAAATCTAATATATATTTGGTAGCGTAATATTTGGGATAACATGAGATCTGATAGTTCTTCCGCTAGTTCAACTAGCGGATATATAAATTTCCTAAACTAGATTGGCTTGATATATGGGGGTAATTTGGTCCGAAAAGTTTTTTTATATGTCCGCTAGTTGAACTAGCAGAAGACGCATTAGTGATTTAAATCTCAGCCCTTAATTTATGTAATGTATGGTGGAGATGCTATTTATCCATTTTTCATCCATAGCAAATACATGCTATGAATCATTTCTCTCTCTATATATATATATATATATATATATATATATATATATATATATATATATATATAACCTTGTTGTCACAATTAATTAGTTTGGAGCCTTCATTAATGACACGTTTGTGTTTAGTCATTTCTATTGATTTGAATTTTATTATTTCCCAAGTTTTACTAATAAGAGATTTTTTTATTGCATCTTTATCTTTTGTTTTTTATTTTTTTTTCATTTGAGAGTTGGTGATTAATGTGAGACCCCCCAGATTTTATCAATAAAGATTTAAATTTTGTCAAAATAATTTTTAATATTATGGTGTGAATTTGAGATAATATTATAGTTGTGGGTAGTATTTATAAATTTTACAAAGTATGCAAGTGGTTATATTATATTCGATTGGTGGGAATATTCGGTTTAGCGAGGAATATTCGTGACAACTACTCAATCATTGGTGGACCCCATAGCGAAATTATTATCGGATTGAGAAAACGACAAAAATATTTTATTGAAATAACTTGGCGGAAGTTTTACCGTGATTCTTGTTGAACTACTCGGTAGTAAAAATACGATAATAAGTGTGGTTGCATAGTAGCACTTACGGTATTAATTATTGATGCTTATGTGAGAAGTTACTCGGTTTGATTCCATTATTGTCGATTAATAATATGAATTATTATAGCGATAATGACGTTTTGTTTTATTCGTATTATTAACGTAATAAAATGCGAAACATCTTTTATATAAAATAGAATACTTTATTAAAGTTATTCTATAAATAGAATATATTATATTTAATTATGCATAGTGTTGCATAGTGTTTTGCATAGTGTTTTTGCATAGTATTGCATAGTGTTTGCATAGTAAAATGTTTTTATATAAATAGAATATATTATATTTTATTTAAAAGATTTTCTTTAAATATGGACCGTCGATTAAAGTAAATCAATCTGGACCGTTCATGGATTAATTACTTATGCATTCCATTTTCCTATAAATAGAAGCTCATTCCTTCATTATTTTCTTCGATGAATTCATTGAAACTACTAGAGAGAAATTATAGAGAGAAGCTATAGAGAAAAAATTATAGAAAGAAGAAGAGTATTCTCGCTACTTCACTACTTCTATATTCAGGTTCTTTTACTAGAAGGGTGTTATTCTTTCTTCTTGAAGAGAACTTACATTATTCCATTCACTATTATTACATTGGAATAACTTTTGTAAAAAGTGGCATACCCTATACATAACTTTTGTATCGCCAGCATACCCTATATACTTGGTGAAATCCTTATGTTATTCCATTACTTATTATTACATTGGAATAACTTTTGTATCTGCCATTTACCCTATACTTGGTGACATTCTTCTATTATTCATTTGGAACATCCTCATGCGTGTGTTTTACCGGACACAGTTTCCGCTTTTTATTATTACATTTGGAACATCCTGCATGTGTTTTTACAGGACTGGTTCCGCCTTTATCATTCTGTTGAATATCCTATCATGTGTTTTTTACACGGATCTCGGTTCCATCTTTATTATTCATTGGAACATCCTGCTTGGTGTGAATTTCACCGACACGGTTCCGTTATTATTATTCATTTGGAATAACTTTGTCTATCTGGTACCGCATGCATGCGTGGTGATTTCTTTTGTTATTCCATTCTTTATTATACCCAATTGGTTAAAACTTTGACTTCTATACTCCATGAAATTAGTAGAATATCCTTGATATTTGCGTTTCATCCAAAGATATCTTTCATGAAAATATTCTTCCGATCATTATTGAATTTTACTCTCTGAAACAAAGATCATGTTGACAATTTGGGCGTTAATAATTCATGGATTAAATAATTCTTGAACTTGTTTTATTGAATTACTATGTCATTGTCATCATCCTCATGTTATATTATGTTATCTTTGGCTTACGTGCATAGATGAACTTAGTATGATTATGACCGAGGATCATTCGGTATAATCACGACTTGATATAAATGATGTGACAAAAGTCCTCGGTGGCACACATAATGCGTTGATGGATAGTTTTTGGTATGATTATGACCGGGGGTGATTCGGTATAGTCATGACCATTGATAATTTGATGAAAATCCTTGGCCGTGTAGTACGGGGATGATTAGATGTGGTGGTTTATTATTAAAAGTGAGTCTCGGCGATAAAAATTGATGAAAACCTTTTAAAACCTAAAAGATAGTAGACTTTATTCTCTACTTGACTCTTTTAATGGATTGCTTATTCATTGCAGCTTAAACCTGTTTGTCTATTGTATTTTATCGGTTTAACACTTTGTTGAAGGCTAATGATAATTTATTCTGCATTATCTTAGTCATAATATTTCTTCTTTGGGCTAGTTGAGCTCACCCTTTCTTTCACCGTTCTCTTGTGAAATGAGAACATAGGCGAGACAGTCGAGGAGCGAAGTAATGGTCCGAGAGGATAGCATTAGTAGTCCTCACTATTACGTGAAATAGTGTGATAATAGTTGTAATGAGGACTCCTTTTGAGTTTGTATAATATCTAGTAGACAATATTTGTATTCAAACTCACGCTTTATGTCGTATTATACCTACAGTTAGGTTAGTAAGTTGTATTTGAATTTATGTACCATGTAAGTGGCGACCCAAGATGGGTGACGTATACCTAATTTTGGGGGCGTCACAGTTGGTATCAGAGCTTAGGGATATGATCCCTGGCTAAGATGTGAGAATAGTACTAGGAAGGGAGAGACGGGGAATTCCTTCGCTAGTATGACCTACCTAAGTTTATTTGGTATTTGATTGGTCGGTTAGAGTATAGTGATAATATGTTGCATGTTAATTAACCCTTGTTTTGTGACAGTGTTTGTATTTAGATGTTGTGAATAGGGCTCGGTTATTGGAGCGCGATAATGAGTCAGCTCAACCAAAAGGTAACGACCAATAACACGATAATAATCATCTGCATGTGAATGCGACCATCGAACAATGATGACCATCGTGGGAGAAATTATCATGCCAAGAATGGTAACCACTTTGTGGTTGGTAATCATGGCAAAGATAATAGAAGTGGAAATTTCAAGAAGAGAAGGTCATTTAGCTCGATTTTGTCGTTTACCGAAGACAAATTCAACTAGGATGGAGGCACCAAAGGCTGTCCCAGACAAACCAAAGCCGGTAGTTTAAGAGAGAGCGTTTTTTTTCTCGTGACGAGGAACCTGAATAAAATTATCACGGGTAAGTTAATCGTAAGCTCTTGCGAAGTCTATACCGTGTTAGATACCAGTTCTACCCACTCTTTTATTTCACCTAGTTGCATTCAACGTTTGAATTTGACTCCGAAGAAGTTAAACTTTGACTTATGGGTTGAAACTTCGTTAGTAGGAGCCTTCGTTACCGCTACTATTTTTTCAATCTTGTTTAATTCAAATAAACATTTTCACGTTACCTGTCGATCTTATCTTTTTGAAAATATTTGCCTTTGATGTGATTTTGAAATCGATTGGTTAGCTACTCATCATGCTTTTCGTAAGGTTGTTAGCTTTCATATTCCTAACCAACTTTGTTATCTGAATTCAAAGTAACCAAACCCTAAAGTTAATCAACTGTTATATCAAGCCATAAGTAAAGAGCTGATCCTTTCGTTGTTGACTTTCTTGTGTGGAATGCACCGCTTTCGTAGGACTTTCACAGAGGCGGCGTCATGAGTTGAAGATGGCAAGTTAATAGGTATCAATGTGACGTACTGTCCAAGTCTTGGACGAGAGTAATAGTTTTGAATGATATTTCTATCATTAATAAATTTCTTGGCGTATTCTTGAAGACTTCCTAGCCTACCCTAGAACGTGAAATCGAATTTTGTATTGACCCCAGTACAAAAACCCATTTCTTAAACCCTCAAATATTTCTTCAACTAAAAGGATCTGTTTATGTGTATTATGATGAAAGTCATAATAAAAGCATTGGACTAATGAAAATCATGGGTATACGTGGTATTAGTAAGTGTTATAATGAGTTATGTTGGTTATTATGAGAAAACATGAAAGTTTCTTAGAAATCACAAAGAGTTGAAAATCAGATTTTAGTGAAAAACGTAACATGAAATTCAATTGACCATATCTCCTATTATATTTTGAATTTTTGAATGTGGTCAAATCCTAGAGTTAGATCTATGAGTTACCTAACTAATCCAAGTGGAATTACTGGAAAAGGTGTTGTAGATTTTTGTGTGGACTGATTTTTAGCAAAGGAGGCCAAAGCTGTAAATTTCAAAAATGCTACTGCCCAGAAACTTTAAGGGCTGTTTCGGCCACTTAAATTATGAGAAAAATTCTGGCCTTTTGGGACATGAAGGTATATGGTATAAAGTATCTCCTGTCCAAAAATGAGCTCATTCTGACTTAAAATGAGCAAGTTATGACTATTTCAATATTTAGGTTTTTCCGACGAAAAACGCTATAACCCGGAGTTCTATAACTCCGATGACCATGAAATTTAAACTAGAAGCTCACGTTAACATGTGTAAGGTCCTGCCAAGATTTGGGAATTTTTGGAGTTAAACTTGAGGTAGCTAATTTCTTAAGGAATTAATTAGAAATTGATTTTTAAAAATAGTAAATGAATTTTAAAATTCGAGAAAAATATATTTTCATTATGGGACTATATTATGCTAAATCCCAGAAAAGAAATATTTTTGGGACTGATTTGGTATTTTCATGAAAATAGTTTAGTTATGAACATATGAGTTAAATATGTTATGTGAAGTAACAAAAGTTGAAAATAGGATTTTATGGCTAGAAAATCCTATATAGAGTATATGCATATTTTTTTGATGAGGATTTGATAATTGGTGATGATATTTTATGAGTATGGCATTTTGAATGATGAAATGCATTATATGGTAAAGCGTAAACAATTGAGATAAATTGTTTATAAATTTAAGAAGTGATTAAAATATTGGTATAATATTAATGATATTAGATTATGAGATTATTAAGTGATTGATAACATGGGGATATTCTTGAATCTGGATAAATTATATTATAAATGTTTAATATTTATCCTTTATCTTATTTGATTGATTCTTTATATCATTATCCTCATGTTTATATTTTTTTAAAGTCATCTCGTGGCTTCAGAGTAGAGCATAGATGGACTTGGTATGATTATGACCAAGGATTGTTCGGTATAATCATAACCGTAATTGAAAACACAATTATCTTTGGTCGTAGTGCATGGATAATTTGTGGTCGTGATACTGATGAATATCCTTAGCCTGTAGTGCAGGGATGATTCGACGATGTGGATTAATTATTGAGCTGAGTCTCAGCAATGAAATATTAATTCATGGATGTGTTCAAAGTCATCTCGTGGCTTACGTGCATAGATGGACTTGGTATGATTATGACCGTGGATCATTCGGTATAATCATAATCAGTAATTGAAAACACAATTATCTTTAAGTAGTAGTGCATGGATAATTTGTGGTCGTGATACTAATGAATATCCTTGGCTTTTTGTAGTGCGGGGATGATTCGATGATGTGGATTAATTATTGAAATGAGTCTCAAAGAATGAAATATTAATTCATGGATGTGTTCAAAGTCATCCGTGGCTTACGTGCATAGATGGACTTGGTATGATTATGACCGGATCATTCGGTATAATCATAATCAGTAATTGAAAATACAATTATCTTTAGCCGTAGTGCATGGATAATTTGTGGTCGTGATACTAATGAATACACGATTATCTTTGGCCGTAGTGCATGGATAATTTGTGGTCGTGATACTAATGAATATCCTTGGCCTGTAGTGCAGGGATGATTCGATGATATGGATTAATTATTGAGTCGAGTCTCGTGAATGAAATATTAATTCATTGATGTGGTAAAAAGTCATCTTTGGCCGTAGTGCATTGATAGACTTGGTATGATTATGACCACGGATTATTCGGTATAATCATGACCGTAATTGAAAACACGAATATCCTTAGCCAGTAGTGCATGGATAATTCATGGTTGTGATACTATTAAGCTGAGTCTCAGCATTATTGGTTTTGACAACTTGATATATCTTTGGCTTTGTAGTGCAAAGATGAATTGTTAATGAATATCTTTGGTAGGATTGCAAAAATGAATTTAATGTTTTCAATGATAAAGGTATTCAAGGTATTCTCATCTCTTTATCATACTGTGTATCGCATTACCCTAATTTCGAGGAAATTCCATAAGGAGGGAGATTGTGAGACCCCAGATTTTATCAATAAAGATTTAAATTTTGTCAAAATAATTTTTAATATTATGGTGTGAATTTGAGATAATATTATAGTTGTGGGTAGTATTTATAAATTTTACAAAGTATGCAAGTGGTTATATTATATTCGATTGGTGGGGAATATTCGGTTTAGCGAGGAATATTCGTCTGAACTACTCAATCATTGGTGGACCCCATTAATGAAATTATTGTCGGATTGAAAAACGCGACAAAATATTTTATTGAAATAACGGCGGAAGTTTTTCTGGTGGTTCTTGTTGAACTACTCTTTAGTAGTAAAAAATGTACGATAATAAGTGTGGTTGCATAGTAGCACACGGTATTAATTATTGATGCTTATGTGAGAAGTTACTCGGTTTGATTCCATTATTGTCGATTAATAATATGAATTATTATAGCGATAATGACGTTTTGTTTTATTCAGTATTATTAACGTAATAAAATGAAACATCTTTTATATAAAATAGAATACTTTATTAAAGTTATTACATAAATAGAATATATTATATTTTATTATGCATAGTGTTGCATAGTGTTTTTGCATAGTGTTTTGCATAGTATTGCATAGTGTTTGCATAGTAAAATGTTTTTATATAAATAGAATATATTATATTTTATTTAAAAGATTTTCTTTAAATATGAACCGTCGATTAAAGTAAATCAATCTGGACCGTTCATGGATTAGTTACTATGCATTCCATTTTCCTATAAATAGAAGCTCATTCCTTCATTATTTTCTCTTTTAATTCATTGAAACTCTAGAGAGAAAATATAGAGAAAGCTATAGAGAAAATTATAGAAAGAAGAAGAGTATTCTTCTTACTTCACTACTTCTATATTCAGTTCTTTTTACGGTGAGGGGTGTTATTCTTTCTTCTTGAAAGAGAACTTACATTATTCCATTCACTATTATTACATTGGAATAACTTTTGTAAAAGTGGCATACCCTATACATAACTTTTGTATCATGGCATACCTATACTTGGTGAAATCCTTATGTTATTCCATTACTTATTATTACATTGGAATAACTTTTGTATCTGTGATTTACCCTATACTTGGTGACATTCTTCTATTATTATTCATTGGAACATCCATGCATGTGTTTTTACACCTTTGGTTCCGCTTTTTTATTATTACATTGGAACATCACATGTGCATGTGTTTTACAGGACTGGTTCCGCTCTTTATCGATTCATTGGAATATCCTATCTCATGTGTTTTACAGGATGCGGTTCCATCTTTATTATTACATTTGGAACATCCCGCTTGCATTGTGAATTTCACCCGACTTTGGTTCCGTTATTATTATTCTATTGGAATAACTTTGTCATACATCGCAATCCGCATGCATGGTGATTTCTTTTGTTATTCCATTCTTTATTATACCCAAATGGTTAAAACTTTGACTTCTATACTCCATGAAATTAGTAGAATATCCTTGATATTTGCGTTTCATCCATATCTTTTCATGAAAATATTCTTCCGATCATTATTGAATTTTACTCTCTGAAGCAAGATTATGTTGACAATTTGGACGTTAATAATTCATGGATTAAATAATTCTTGAACTTGTTTTATTGAATTACTATGTCATTGTCATCATCCTCATGTTATATTATGTTATCTTTGGCTTACGTGCATAGATGAACTTAGTATGATTATGACCGAGGATCATTCGGTATAATCATGACTTGATATAAATGATGTGACAAAAGTCCTCGATGGCTTTATGTAATGCGATGATGGATAGTTTTTGGTATGATTATGACCGGGGGTGATTCGGTATAGTCATGACCATTGATAATTTGATGAAAATCCTTGGCCGTGTAATGCGGGGATGATTAGATGTGGTGGTTTATTATTAAAAAAGTTTGAGTCTCGTGATAAAAATTGATGAAAACCTTTTAAAACCTAAAAGATAGTAGACTTTATTCTCTACTTGACTCTTTTAATGGATTGCTTATTCATTGCAGATTAAACCTGTTTGTCTATTGTATTTTATCGGTTTAACAACATTTGAAGGCTAATGATAATTTATTCGCATTATCTTAGTCATAATATTTCTTCTTCTGGGCTAGTTGAGCTCACCCTTTCTTTCACTTATTCTCTTGAAATGAGAACATAAATTTGAGACCTGTCGGGGAGCAAGTAATGGTCCGAGGATAGCATTAGTAGTCCTCACTATTACGTGAAATAGTGTGATAATAGTTGTAATGAGGACTCCTTTTGAGTTTGTATAATATCTAGTAGACAATATTTGTATTCAAACTCACGATTTATGTCGTATTGTACACGCAGATTAGGTTAGTAAGTTGTATTTGAATTTATGTACCATGTAAGTGGCGACCCAAGATGGGTGGCGTATACCTAATTTTGGGGGCGTCACAGTTGGTATCAGAGCTTAGGGATATGATCCCTGGCTAAGATGTGAGAATAGTACTAGGAGGGGAGAGACGGGGAATTCCTTCGCTAGTATGACCTACCTAAGTTTATTTGGTATTTGATTGGTCGGTCAGAGTATAGTGATAATATGTTGCATGTTAATTAACCCTTGTTTTGTGACAGTGTTTGTATTTAGATGTTGTGAATAGGGCTCGGTTATTGGAGCGCGATAATGAGTCAGCTCAACCAAAAGGTAACGACCAATAACACGATAATAATCATACCGGCGGTAACGACCATCGGAACAATGATGACCATCGTGGGAGAAATTATCATGCCAAGAATGGTAACCACTTCGGTGGTAATCATGGCAAAGATAATAGAAGTGGAAATTTCAAGAAGAGAAGGTCATTTAGCTCGATTTTGTCGTTTACCGAAGACAAATTCAACTAGGATGGAGGCACCAAAGGCTGTCCCAGACAAACCAAAGCCGGTAGTTTAAGAGAGAGCGTTTTTTTTCTGGTGAAAAGGAACCCGAATAAAATTATCACGGGTAAGTTAATCGTAAATTCTTGCGAAAGTCTATACCGTGTTAGATACCGGTTCTACCCACTCTTTTATTTCACCTAGTTGCATTCAACGTTTGAATTTGACTCCGAAGAAGTTAAACTTTGACTTATGGGTTGAAACTTCGTTAGTAGGAGCCTTCGTTACCGCTACTATTTTTTCAATCTTGTTTAATTCAAATAAACATTTTCACGTTACCTGTCGATCTTATCTTTTTGAAAATATTTGCCTTTGATGTGATTTTTGAAATCAATTGGTTAACTACTCATCATGCTTTTCGTAAGGTTGTTAGCTTTCATATTCCTAACCAACTTTGTTATACTGAATTCAAAGTAACCAAACCCTAAAGTTAATCAACGTTATATCAAGCCATAAGTAAAGAGCCCGATCCTTTCGTTGTTGACTTTCTTGTGTGGAATGCACCGCCGGACTTTACGTAGGCGACGTCGCCACGGTTGAAGATGGCAAGTTAATAGGTATCAATGTGACGCATCGTGTCCAAGTCTTGGACGAGAGTAACATTTTTGAATGATATTTCTATCATTAATAAATTTCTTGGCGTATTCTTGAAGACTTCCTAGCCTACCCTAGAGCGTGAAATCGAATTTTGTATTGACCCCAGTACAAAACCCATTTCTTAAACCCTCAAATATTTCTTCAACTAAAAGGATCTGTTTATGTGTATTATGATGAAAGTCATAATAAAAGCATTGGACTAATGAAAATCATGGGTATACGTGGTATTAGTAAGTGTTATAATGAGTTATGTTGGTTATTATGAGAAAACATGAAAGTTTCTTAGAAATCACAAAGAGTTGAAAATCAGATTTTAGTGAAAAACGTAACATGAAATTCAATTGACCATATCTCCTATTATATTTTGAATTTTTGAATGTGGTCAAATCCTAGAGTTAGATCTATGAGTTACCTAACTAATCCAAGTGGAATTACTGGAAAAGGTGTTGTAGATTTTTGTGTGGACTGATTTTAGCAAAGGAGGCCAAAGCTGTAAATTTCAAAAATGCTACTGCCCAGAAACTTTAAGGGGCTGTTTCGGCCACTTAAATTATGAGAAAAATTCTGGCCTTTTTGGGACAAGAAGGTATATGGTATAAAGTATCTCCTGTCCAAAAATGAGCTCATTCTGACTTAAAATGAGCAAGTTATGACTATTTCAATATTTAGGTTTTTCCGATTTAAAAACGCTATAACCGGAGTTCTATAACTCCGATGACCATGAAATTTAAACTAGAAGCTCACGTTAACATGTGTAAGGTCCTGCCAAGATTTGGGAATTTTTGGAGTTAAACTTGAGGTAGCTAATTTCTTAAGGAATTAATTAGAAATTGATTTTTAAAAATAGTAAATGAATTTTAAAAATTCCGAGAAAAATATATTTTCATTATGGGACTATATTATGCTAAATCCCAGAAAAGAAATATTTTTGGGACTGATTTGGTATTTTTCATGAAAATAGTTTAGTTATGAACATATGAGTTAAATATGTTATGTGAAGTAACAAAAGTTGAAAATAGGATTTTATGGCTAGAAAATCCTATATAGAGTATATGCATATTTTTTGATGAGGATTTGATAATTGGTGATGATATTTTATGAGTATGACATTTTGAATGATGAAATGCATTATATGGTAAAAGCGTAAACAATTGAGATAAATTGTTTATAAATTTAAGAAGTGATTAAAATATTGGTATAATATTAATGATATTAGATTATGAGATTATTAAGTGATTGATAACATGGGGATATTCTTGAATCTGGATAAATTATATTATAAATGTTTAATATTTATCCTTTATCTTATTTGATTGATTCTTTATATCATTATCCTCATGTTTATATTTTTTTTTAAAGTCATCATGGCTTTTGTAGAGCATAGATGGACTTGGTATGATTATGACCGAGGATTGTTCGGTATAATCATAATAGTAATTGAAAACACAATTATCTTTGGTAGTAGTGCATGGATAATTTGTGGTCGTGATACTAATGAATATCCTTAGCTTTTAGTGTAGTGCGGGATGATTCGACGATGTGGATTAATTATTGAAATGAGTCTCGTGAATGAAATATTAATTCATGGATGTGTTCAAAGTCATCTGTGGCTTACGTGCATAGATGGACTTGGTATGATTATGACCGAGGATCATTCGGTATAATCATAATAGAATTGAAAACACAATTATCTTTAGCCGTAGTGCATGGATAATTTGTGGTCGTGATACTAATGAATATCCTTGGCACATAGATGCGGGGATGATTCGATGATGTGGATTAATTATTGAAATGAGTCTCAAAGAATGAATATTAATTCATGGATGTGTTCAAAGTCATCATCTCGCTTACGTGCATAGATGGACTTGGTATGATTATGACCAGGGATCATTCGGTATAATCATAACCGTAATTGAAAACACAATTATCTTTAGCAGTAGTGCATGGATAATTTGTGGTCGTGATACTAATGAATACACGATTATCTTTGGTAGTAGTGCATGGATAATTTATGGTCGTGATACTAATGAATATCCTTGGCACGTAGTGCGGGGGATGATTCGATGATATGGATTAATTATTGAAATTTGAGTCTCGACAATGAAATATTAATTCATTGATGTGGTAAAAGTCATCTTTGGTAGTAGTGCATTGATAGACTTGGTATGATTATGACCACGGATTATTCGGTATAATCATGGCCAGTAATTGAAAACACGAATATCCTTAGCCCGGAGTGCATGGATAATTCATGGTTGTGATACTATTAAAATTTGAGTCTCGGCATTATTGGTTTTACTGATTTGTATATCTTTGGCACAGTAGTGCAAAGATGAATTGTTAATGAATATCTTTGGTAGGATTGCAAAATGAATTTAATGTTTTCAATGATAAAGGTATTCAAGGTATTCTCATCTCTTTATCATACCAGTCGTACCCTAATTTCGAGGGCGAAATTCCATAAGGAGGGAGATTGTGAGACCCCAGTTTTATCAATAAAGATTTAAATTTTGTCAAAATAATTTTTTAATATTATGGTGTGAATTTGAGATAATATTATAGTTGTGGGTAGTATTTATAAATTTTACAAAGTATGCAAGTGGTTATATTATATTCGATTGGTGGGGAATATTAGGTTTAGCGGGAATATTAAATAACAACGGCTCAATCATTGGTGGACCCTACAATGTAATTATTGTCGGATTGAAAAACGACAAAAATATTTTATTGAAATAACGGTGGAAGTTTTACTGGTAGTTCTTGTTGAACTACTTTCGGTAGTAAAAATACGATACGATAATAAGTGTGGTTGCATAGTAGCACACGGTATTAATTATTGATCTTTATGTGAGAAGTTACTCATTTGATTCCATTATTGTCGATTAATAATATGAATTATTATAGCGATAATGACGTTTTGTTTTATTAAGTATTATTAACGTAATAAAAGCGAAACATCTTTTATATAAAATAGAATACTTTATTAAAGTTATTACATAAATAGAATATATTATATTTTATTATGCATAGTGTTGCATAGTGTTTTTGCATAGTGTTTTGCATAGTATTGCATAGTGTTTGCATAGTAAAATGTTTTTATATAAATAGAATATATTATATTTTATTTAAAAGATTTTTCTTTAAATATGGATAAATCATTAAAGTAAATCAATCTGGATGTTTCATGGATTAATTCTTATGCATTCCATTTTCCTATAAATAGAAGCTCATTCCTTCATTATTTTCTTGAATTCATTGAAACTCTGAGAGAGAAATTATAGAGAAAGTATATAGAGAAAATTATAGAAAGAAGAAGAGTATTACTGCTACTTCACTACTTCTATATTCGGTTCTTTTTACGTGTGAGGGTGTTATTCTTTCTTCTTGAAGAGAACTTACATTATTCCATTCACTATTATTATTGTTGGAATAACTTTTAAAAAGTGGCATACCCTATACATAACTTTGTATCTGCTGGCATACCCTATACTTGGTGAAATCCTTATGTTATTCCATTACTTATTATTACATTGGAATAACTTTGTATCTGTGGTTTACCCTATACTTGGTGACATTCTTCTATTATTCATTTGGAACATCACATGCATGTGTTTTTTACACGGACACAGTTCCGTTTTTTTATTCTACATTTGGAACATCACATGCATGTGTGTTTTACAGGACTGGTTCCGTCTTTATCATTCTGTTGGAATATCCTATCTCGTGTGTTTTACAGGATCTGGTTCCATCTTTATTATTACATTGGAACATCCCGCTTGGTGTGAATTTCACGACGACACAGTTCCGTTATTATTATTCTATTGGAATAACTTTTATCTGTCTGAAATCTGCATGCATGGTGATTTCTTTTGTTATTCCATTCTTTATTATACCCGGTTGGTTAAAACTTTGACTTCTATACTCCATGAAATTAGTAGAATATCCTTGATATTTGCGTTTCATCCAATATCTTTCATGAAAATATTCTTCCTCATTATTGAATTTTACTCTCTGAAACGATGTCGTGTTGACAATTTGGGCGTTAATAATTCATGGATTAAATAATTCTTGAACTTGTTTTATTGAATTACTATGTCATTGTCATCATCCTCATGTTATATTATGTTATCTTTGGCTTACGTGCATAGATGAACTTAGTATGATTATGACCGGGATCATTCGGTATAATCATGACTTGATATAAATGATGTGACAAAAGTCCTCGATTGGCACATGTAATGCGATGATGGATAGTTTTGGTATGATTATGACCGGGGGTGATTCGGTATAGTCATGACCATTGATAATTTGATGAAAATCCTTGGCCGTGGTATGCAGGGATGATTAGATGTGTTGTTTTATTATTAAAATTTGAGTCTCGTGATAAAAATTGATGAAAACCTTTTAAAACCTAAAAGATAGTAGACTTTATTCTCTACTTGACTCTTTTAATGGATTGCTTATTCATTGCAGATTAAAGCTGTTTGTCTATTGTATTTTATCGGTTTAACATTTGTTGAAAAATAATGATAATTTATTCGCATTATCTTAGTCATAATATTTCTTCTTGGGCTAGTTGAGCTCACCCTTTCTTTCAACGTTGTTCTCTTGAAATGAGAACATAGGCCGGGACAGTCGGGGAGCAAGTAATGGTCCGGAGGATAGCATTAGTAGTCCTCACTATTACGTGAAATAGTGTGATAATAGTTGTAATGAGGACTCCTTTTGAGTTTGTATAATATCTAGTAGACAATATTTGTATTCAAACTCACGATTTATGTAAATATTGTACCACGACGATTAGGTTAGTAAGTTGTATTTGAATTTATGTACCATGTAAGTGGCGACCCAAGATGGGTGACGTATACCTAATTTTGGGGGCGTCACAATTAATTTCACCTACTTTATTAATTAAAAACTATTGATATATGTACATCCTAAATTAATAATTACACACTTAAATATAAGGTAGTGACTAATTTATCCTTAATAAATAGGATCCCAATTTACTTATTTATCATTTTGGTCTAATTTATGAATGACAAATTATCCACTTTCTTATAAATAGATGTAAAACTATTAATTTAAGGTGTGAATATATCAATACCCTAAATAAACTATATAACCCTTTCTAAGGTATTCGATACGTTCATTATACTTGGGAAATGAGTAAGTTTTTTTTTTCCTTATTGCATTATCGACTAAGGCATTAAATTTATAACATTAGGGACCAAAAGGTAATTGTTAACGTCAAGATTCGTTCACACACCCAATCACCTAATAGCGTATCAAATCCTACATATAAACGAAGTCACACAAAGAAACTTTACGGTCCGGGCCGCCGGGAGATAGTTCCGGTGTGAGAATAAGTACAGACTGAATAAGGTTAACAATGAAAGTTTAAAACTTTAGTACTGAAAATACTATTGTACCTGAGAATTATAATGTAACTTTGTATTTATAGTGATCACACCTCCTCCTCCTTGCCCATCCTTATATGGAAATAGAATTCCTCATTATGGTGGATAACACAATGGGATACAATTGAATCTTCTTAAAGAAAGGAAGTCAAATAATATCTTGACTCTTTCTTTAGGAATTGAAAATTAAATACAGTTAAGAACTTTAGATTCTTTAAAGTTCTCCAACTGCCCAAAATAGATTCCTACATGGAGAGACTTCCTCCACGTGGACTATGGCCCACCGAATCACCTAAGCCCAAATAAACATTCCCCAACATTGCCCCCAATCTTTTATTATAATGGGACATTTAATGAAAGAGTTATAATTTAAAACTCAATAATTGAAAATTAAATGAAAAGCACAAACTTTAAGGTCGAGCAAACGTTCTTGGGTCACCCCCTGATGGTGACCCACATTACGCACATTACGCAAGTATACGTGGTCAACAAGTACTAAAGTGTAAGTAGAGTATCGTTCCCACGAGGAATTATTAATACAGATTACCAAATACTAACTTTTAACCAAACTAATTTTATTTAAACAATCAATTTAAGGTTTTGAATTAAATTATTTAATTAAACTAATTCTAATTACCACTAGTTAAAAATCATATATGGAGATTTAAGATCACAACTTCACTTATTACGTCACTCAAATTAATACATTTCTTATCAATTATGCTCACTATTTTAAATTGTTAATCAAGAACACATAAGCAAATATGACCATCTCTCAATGCATCATACTCAAATCAACTTAAATCCACAGATGATAGAATTAAGAAGAACACGCTAATTAACTAATTCACTATATCTTTATGTGAATTATAATTAAAGAGGATTTTAAGCACAAGTTCTCTATCAGATTACATGCGATGTATATGTATATCTCTATCCTAAACATAAATTATGAATTCTAACGCCATGTAGAAAACATAATCACATGCTATTATGATCAGATCTAAGTCTATAATCCATCTCTCGAGTTCATATTGATTATCACGGTAATTGTTAGCTAGGTAATTAAGCAATAAACACAAACCATAATAGACAATCCAAGAATAATCACAATAATTAATAAAGCAGCATAATAAAATAAATTACGCAACAAGCTCCATTGTAATCTTAAACAAGAATTTAGTTCATTATTATTGAATTAAAACCAAGAATTCACAATTGAATACTCATTAAAAGATAAAACAAGAGTGGAGAAAAGATTAAAATCTATTGTCAGCAAATTTGATGTTCCTTTTGTGCTCCTGCTTTGAAAATCTAATAAGAACTAGGGTTTTGTCCTAATCTAATATACTCTAATCTAATGGAATCCTCCCTTAATCCTTGTGATTCTCCTCATTTTATATGTCTATTCATGTTTCTTTTAGAGTCCTTAAAGTCCTTGAAACAAACAACTCAAACCAATCCTCCTTGAACTCAACTTCTAAAAAATCATTTTTTCTTCCTGACAAGCCCTCCTCGGCTGGCTTTTTACACTATGTACTTTTCCAAAAATTACATAAATGCCACTAAGCTCCATTTTTCATATTTTGACCTTTCGAAGCAGTTTTCTACAACAAAAATACAAAAAATAAGTAAAATGACACTAAAAATAATTAAAGTTAACAAAGAATTAAGCCTTAACAATGTTCAATTCATAGGTATAAAATCCACTCATCACCCCCTACGAGCCTTATCATTAAGGCTCAATTAATGCGCCTTTCTCGGGAAAATGTGTGAAGACAAAAATTTAGCCCCTTTAAAACCTTTCTCTCTCAAATTTAAATCGCCACATTTTCAGATCTAGAATTTTCAAAAACATTGTGCTCTCCCTTTGCAAGTTCCATCCCTTACTATAACTTCCTTTTTTCGGCAAAGCTCCCACAGACTCCTCTAATGCCTCGATCGACAATAGTCGCCATAAATGCCTCTGTCCCCCCTATCCCCACCACCTCCAGAACATCCACAACCACCCCTGCTAATAGTTCCATCTCCTCTACCACTATTTTTACCACCTTTACTGCTGTTACTCCTACCTCCATTGCCACCAATGACCTCATTCCCGTCGACATCCCGCGCAAGTAACCAACACCATCACCAAAACCCCAATAAACTCAATAACTTCATCATTACAGGATTCTCCTGCACCATCACTAGCCGCCGCCGAGCTCATCAAAATGATAATCAGAAACCAGTATTCATCCAAAAAAGCTTATACCCATATAAACACACGATATACCATTTAGAGCTACCAAATAGACATCATCTGAAAGTAATTTCAAATCCCAAACGAATACACCCTTCGAGCCCCCAACCTAACCAAAAGGATGCATTGGCATCCGCAAGGAGAATGGGTTGTCGTCCCCTTCTGGGCCCCAAAATACAGCATCTGATTTCCTCTAAATGAATTCATTACTTTATTATGTGGATTCATAGGAACCGAGTCCGCATAACTGGTGCCGAACCCATATATCCATTTGATATTCTTTATAGCCTTCTATTAGGAATATAAAATTACCCTTGGATTGGACTTCTTCTTTGCTTTATTCAGCGTTGGCCGACCAAAGGAGCCTGGCCTCTGTTAACTGAACCTCTGACCAGGGAAATTCACCTACATAAAGACCCCATCCAGCAATAAGGGATGGCATTCCCAGTGGATCTGCGTCAATGGTACTGACATTCAACTTCTCCCTAGCTGGACCACCCTCGAAGAACCTATCGTCAAATTTATATATTTCTCGAAGAATAGGGTAGACGCTTTCTGAGCCTTTTACAAGAAGATGAAGACCATTGGCTGGGCCATTTATGTGTTGTCCGACCCAGCTTGGCTCTATGAACATGGTTGTAAGTCTTGATCTGAACCCTCTTTCCAGTTCTTAACCCGCTAATTTTTAATAAGTCTATTCTCATGTCTAAAATATCAATAGTCAAACCGGAAACACTAGATGCCTCCATTTCTTAACCTCACCCTATAACCAAACCAATCCCCCAACCAATTACTGATGACAAACCTGATGAAGAAACAATCCCTATATCCAAAATCTCCACCGAAAAACCCTGAACCCACCAACACAAGTCGAACCCCCACTCATAATACAACCAATATTCGTTGTTCTGGTGGCTTCTACAATATCCACAAAAAAATCTTTAGACATTACCAGATCAAAGAAGGTAGTTCTGATGAAGAAGAACATAAGAAGACTGGTCAAAACATCCACCCTACCCCACACCTCAACCGCTGATATACCTACATCAACCACTACATCTGATCCCATTATTCCAACCATCAATCTAATAACCTCCTAAAAAAATCCACCCAAAACCTAAGTTGAAGAAGCTTTAGTCGAATCTCCCCTAAAGAAATCTCGAATAAAAGAAACCAACCTTATTACTCCCCTGCCTCCTCCTCCTGAAGAGCCCACATCTTCTACAAAATCACCTCAAAAATTCCTCAACACGACCTGACCTCAAGATATGCCTCACAATTCTCCATAAAAGAATTTCAACGCCTTTGTCCTTCTAGGAGATGATGAAAGGTTTGAGGGCCTCGAACCCAAAGACTTAGTAATTGCCACGGCCGTCCACACGGGTCGGGTAAGAACATTTAACTTTTCCCCTTTAGTTTTAAGAATTCTCATTAAACCACCCAATATACTCATACCCCTTTCATGCATTATCCTTTTTTGGTCGGCTGCTACTCTAAGTCGAAGAGATATCAGCTCAGAAGAAAGAACTTGAAGCTGCTGCCGAACGCCTCCAAGCCAAGCTTGAAAAATCCTCTTTCGAATTGATGGAAGAAATAGGTAAACTCAACGCCGCCCATCTTTACTCCGATGCATTGTCACTAGAAGTAAAGGAGCTAAAATGGAAAATCTCTGAGCTCTCAGAGCAGAAGGAAAAGCTTCTAGTGGAGCAGGTCGAGCTAAAAGATGACAATGAGGCGTTACGAAAAGCATACACCACCTTTGAAGGTCAACTCAAAAAATTCCATTAGAAATTGGTAAACCTTTTTAAGGCAACATCGAACTTGGAGAAAGAGTACGAACGACTGAAAACTGAAAAATCAACTATCTCCGAAGCTGAAAAATAAAATATCACCGAAGAATACCAGGAATCACCATAACTGACTAGTCAAATCATCTCCCAATTAGCCAAAGGTTATCAAAGCCATAAAGAAAGAATGAGGGAGAAGATACTGACAGCTGGCCTCAACACCCAGATCCTGGATTCTTTGGATGATGAAGCCTACCCACCTCCCCAGTGGTAATTTTATAAATATTTTCCCCTTTTCATATGTTAAAAATCTCCGATGTACAAATATTCAAAATGAATGAAAAATCTATCTTTTAGCAAAATTGAATTGTAATTTTTATTAATAGCATGAGAAATTTACAGTCATAAAAGAAAACAACTTTTACATACATTATTCATAAATTCTTCCTAAGCCTCTCAGCATGCCAATTATTTTTAACTTTTGTACCATCCATTACTCGAAGCTGTTAATTGCCTGGCTTCGGCACTCCACTAACTTTGTACGACCCCTCCCAATTTTCGGTTCTAGGGCAACGACGCCTCCACCTCTCGAAGAACTAGATCTCCAACCTCGAACCTCCTTTGTTTAACTCCTTTGTTACAGTGTCTGGCCGTTCTTCTTTGTTAGACTACTATTCTTACCTAGGTCGACTCCCGAACCTCATCCAAAAGATCTAAATTGAGGTGAAGGACTTCATTATTATATAACTCCTTATACTGGTTGACCCAAAGCAAAAGAGACCAGATACGCCCATAAAACATTGAGTATTTCCTTGGGCCACCTTCCTTTTGCTTCATCTAACCTTTTTTTAATCCCATTGAGTAGAGTCCGGTTAGTGACTTCTACCTGGCCATTGAACTGAGGATGAGAAACTGAAGTCTTCTGGTGTTGAATACCCAAATCTCTCAAAAACTCTTCGAATCCAAACCCCAAAAAATATCTTCCATTGTCCGATACTAGCACTATGGGAATACTGAACCGAAAAACCACAAACTCCTTGAGAAATTTTAAATAATCTTGTTCGGTGATAGTCTGAAGTGGTCTAGCTTCCATCCACTTGGTCACGTAGTTTATCGCCACCACCACAAAGCTGACATGCCCCTTGGCCTTTGGTAATGGACCCAAATGTCAATTCCCCAAACAACGAATGGGATCGGAGACAAGATCGGGAATAACTCTTTAGGCGATTGATGAGGAACTGAACTATTTTGCTGTCACTTAGGGAGTTTATTTACATAATATTTATCCTCCTAGAATATTGTTTGTGATGCCCCCAAAATAGGTCCACACAACCCATTATGAGTAGCCAAATAAATTGTATAGAAACCAAATACAAACTTCATCAATACAATTGTCGTGCAAAATACGACAACACATATGCTGTGAGTTTTAATACAAATATTATCTTTTAGAAAATATCCAAACTCAAGTAAAGTCCTCATTACAATTATTTTTACACTATTTTACAAATTAGTGAGGACTGCTATAATAACCATCTTGAATCATTACTCCACTCCCCGACTATCCTAGCTATATTCTCGTCTCCTAAGAAGAACAATGGAACCAAAAGTAAAAGGGTGAGCTCAACTAGCCCAGTAAAGAACATTATGACTAAGATAATAAAGAATAAATTATCCTTAATCCTCAACAGGTAAAAATCTGTTAGAATACAGTAGACAACAAGTTTTAGATCAACAACTGCAGCAGAAACAACAATCCATTAGAAAATTCAAGTAGAGCATGATGTCTACTATCTTATGATTTTAAAAGTCCATCATCAATATTTTATCCTTACAACATCAATCAATAATTATTTCCAATCAATGAATTATCTATGTACTACGGGCCAAAGTTAATCGTTTGTATCACCAATGGTCATGATCATGTCAAACACTTCTCCATCTTTGCACTACGGGTCAAAGATTTCAATCAACAATTCATCTTTTCAACATAATTTAAGTTTGAGAATTATGATAATGACATAAAGAATGAATCAAGTGAGATCATAACATGGATTCAATTTCAAGAATAAGATTCATAAAATATAACTTGGATAAAGAAAAGAAATTAAATTCTGTTGTAAATAGTACCGTATGAATAGTACCCAGACATGAAAAGATTACAATTTAATAAGAAATTTCAGACCAATATTCTAGTGAAATGATATTAGATGAAGTACAATCCTTAAGAAATTTTTAATCATTTCAAGAATTATAGAATCAATACTTACCTTAGTAAATTTAAATTTAGGAATATGAGATGAAATAATATCACTTACATAATATGGAGTATGAAAGAAAATGATATCTCTTACGAATATGGAAGAAAATAATATCATTTACAAGTATTGTAAGAAAATAACATTCTTTACGAGAAAAATAATATCCTTTACCTTAATAGGAAAATAGTTCTGACCGGAATAACGGAGATTATGTTGAGGAAATCTTGCACTGTTATCAACACTCAAAATATCCTTATACTCACAAGAAATATGCTCAATATTATAGAGAGAGAATTTTCTTATTCAGGTGTGAGTTTCATTGTTTAACTAAGCAACCTATTTATAGGAAAGTGGTAGAACACCGGGTTTGACAAAATTCACATACGCGCATTAGTTTTGAAAATATTGCAGCACACCTCTTTGAAAAGGAGAGTTCAATTTCAAATGATAACTTCCTCATTTATTCACATGTTTAAAAATTTAACAATTATTACAAAGAAATCCAAATTCAATTTGCTTTCTTCCACCTCCTTTTATTCTTAGACCATAAATTTATTATAATAATATTGCCATTTAAATTATAAAATTATATTATTATATTATCATATTATAATATTTTAATGTAATTTATAATAATATATTTAAATAAACATATTATCGGAGAAGATAATTATGGTTTCATAGAAAAATATAACAAACTTTTGACAAATGTCTCATTCTAAAATTTCCCCATTTATATCAAAATTTAAGAAATATTTACTTACTAAATTCATCAATTATTTACAAGTCTTCAATACTTATTTCTAATTAATATTATAGATTCACAAAATTGACAACCAGATCGTTCCTAGGAAAGAGGGGGCTTTCCGATAAAGATTTCTCCTTAGTTGCGCGCAATTATATAACCTAACCCATTTCTTTGACAAAACTTTCTAGACATTATCAATAATGCTATCTAATAATATCATTTCAATAATATGAGTTACTGTGTTGTGACAATTATTGAATCAATAATGTAAAATACTATTCAATTATCACTGTAGTAATTATTATATCAATAATATAAAAGAGTGTGCAATTTTTACTGTATCAATTATTGAGTGACTTCTTACGTAAGAATCAATAATCAGAGGTACTGTGCCATACCGTGTGCCACTGTGCAACCACGTGTATTACTGTACTTTTATCATCGGGTATTTCAACAATTTTAATGGTAAAAGTTTTGCCATTATTTTTATAAAAAGGTTATTTCTGTCACTTTCTATATCCGACAGTTATTCTTTTATGTGGTCCACCAATGATTGCGTCGTCGTACGTATATTTCTCGACAAAAAGAATATTTTCCGACCAAACAAATATTTTATGACCACTTGCTTACTTTGCAAAATGTGCACATTTCACCCATAACTAAAGCATTATATCAAATCAATACCTTATTATTCAAAATAATAATTAAAGAAATTAAAGCTTTATTCATAAAAAGTTATGGTCTTACAACCTCCCCTCCTTATGAAATTTCGTCCTCGAAATTGATGTATGTAATTGGTATGTCGAAGAGGTGAGAATACCTTATTTTCATTTCAGATTCTAACTCCCATGTCATTTCCTCAATATTGTGGTTTCTCCATAAAACTTTGACTTAAGGTATAACCTTTGAGCGTAAAATATGTTCCTTCTTATCTAAAATTTTAACATGTACCTCTTCATACGTTAAATCTTCTGTTATCTCGTCTGGTTCTAAATCAATAATGTGGTTCGGGTCTTTCACATATTTACGTAGTATGGATATATAGAAAACATTATGAACACAAGACATACTTAGCGATAAAGCAAGTCTATAGGCTACAGTTCCTACTCGATCAAGAATTTCAAATGGACCAATAAATAGAGGGTTGAGCTTTCCTCTCTTTCTAAATCTCGTAACTCCTTTCTATGGAGCAACACATAACAATACATGATCTCCAACATTGAACTCCACGCCCCTTCGATGAAGATCAGCATAAGTCTTTTATTGATCTTGTGAGTTTTTTATACGTTGCTGGATCATTTGAATCTTTTTCGTAGTCATGCATACCATTTTTAGTCCCAGCAACGTTGCTTCACCCACCTCGTCCTAACATATTGGAGAACGACACTTTCGTCCATACAACGACTCAAATGGAGCCATGTATATACTTGCTTGATAATTATTGTTGTAGGAGAATTTCACCAATGGTAATTACTTGTCCCAACTTTCTTTGAAGTCTAGGACACAGAGTTTTAATAGATCTTCAAGAGTTTGAATAGTTCTTTTCGACTGCCCGTCCGTTTGAGGATGATATGCAGAACTGAATCGTAAATCAATGCCCATAGCATTATGCAAGCTGACCCAAAATTATAAAGTGAATCTTAGGTCTCGATTAGAAACTATGGATACTGGCATAACATACAATCTCACAATCTTATTTATGTACATACGAGCAAGACGTTTAAGTGAATAAGTTTCTCGTATAGGCAAGAAATGAGCAGACTTGGTTAATCTACCGACAATGACCCAAATTGCATCTATGCCTCGAGAAACTGTGATGCCCCCAAATTCAGGTTACCTGACCCCCGAGTTTAGTGTTCACGATCCACAATATAATAACATCTAACTACCCATTCATATAGAAATAGTAATACATAAGTCATTAACATAGATTGTTAATACATTAGTCCCAGTTCGCTAACCTTAACATTACCAACATACCCTTTAGTTATACAAAAGGGTTCACAAACATAACATAATAATAATGCTATTCATAACTAATTTATTACAACGCCTTTTCCCTTGTCCTTCACCTCACTTCCTGCCACTTTGTCCCTAGCTGAAAAGTTTTATTTAGCAAGGGTGAGCAACAAATTTGCCCCGCAAGTTAAGATATACAATGAATGTATAAAAATCAAGAATAACAGACTATATATTTTGATAGAACGAAACCAAAGTTCGGGGAACTTTGAAATAGCTGAACAAAGCTTTAATAATTAACAGGTCTTCTCGCATTCTATGCAACACATAAATCTAATAATGAAAGAGTATAACGCTTTCAAAGTTTCTACGATATTCTAATGAATAATCCAGAATTAATTCTACACAATAACAAAGTGGAATGTTTTCCAGATTTATGCAGAGTGATCGATTGGATCTTGAACTTCTCTTCTCGAGTAACTATCAAAGATTTAACTTTGATATACCTAGGTGTATTAGATAACCATAAAGATTAAATCATACCCCTCTGCAAGTACTTAGAGCCGGTTAACTCGTTGTACCCTATATTATGCATAATACTTACACGCGCGTAAAGGTCGAATTTACGACCAATACAATGTTCCCTTTGTATAAAAGGTTATTCTTCTTAGTCTGAGAATCAAAATTTGATTTAACAACGAAAAAAATACTATGATTTCAATATCTAATCACTTCTCTTCTCTTCTCTTCTCAAACCTATCAAGTTTTCTTTTTTGATCTAGCAAAAATAACTAGCATTGATCTATCAATAATAATTGAATTCTCTTCTCTTCTCTTCTCGAACCTATCAAGTTCTAACAAATGTTTGTCTAGCCAAAAAAATTAGCTAAGACATGTTTCAATACGAATAAACAATAGACAGAATTTCACTATACTATTTGAAATCAATAATAGCTTCTATGGATGTGAATATCCAACAATAGTTATTCTACATGTATATTCTCAGAATCAATAATTCAATTTGAATTAATAAACATGCACTAACTGCGTAAAATCAACAATAAATTATTGGACGTGGTCTAATTAACAATAATTAACCACCATAATAATTGAACAATATTAACTCAAGGTTGAGTTAAGGAAACTTACCTTCTTCGTTGATTACTGCTACACAATAAACTTATCTGCGTTCGTAAGACCTAAAATCAACAATATCGGTCTCACAATTAGCACAATAGTTCACAACACGTATCACTGTAATTTACAGTCAATACTCCTCCTAGTCAATATCGCCAAGGTTCCACTACCGGGTCCCTTGTTGCCACTCTCCTTCTCCGCATTTCTCTTCGGACAATTCCGAACCAGGTGATCAGTCGATCCACAAGCAAAACAACCTTGTATCTTTTTCGGGCTGGGACAATTGGGTGACATGTGCCCTTCTTGCCCGCAGTTATAGCAAACTCCCTTCTTCTTCAGACAAACTCCTACATGATTCTTCCCACAAGTTGCACATGGTCCTCCTACCTTCTTTTTCTATTCGAATTTATTACCCGTCTGGGTATTCTCGCTCCACTTTCTCTTATTTGGATTACTACCACCACTGCTTCTTCCATCACTTGTCTTCTTCTTCTTCTCTTGATGAAATTGAGATGCAGCTTCGCTCCCTCCTTCAGCAATTAACGCTTTCTCCATCAAAGCTGCGAGCGTATTTATCTACAATACAACTACTTTGTTGTATATCCCCGGCTTCAATCCATTCTCAAATCTTCTCGCCTTTCTTGCTTTTGTGTCCACCTGATGAGGTGAAAATCTTGCTAACGCGTTAAATTTGGCAGCATACTCAGAAACCGACATGTTCCCCTGTTTTAGTTCTAAGAACTTAACTTCCATCCGAGCTTGCATACTTGACGAAAAGTAGTTCTCAAAGAACAATTCCTTGAATCTTGTCCAAGTTACTACGGCTGTACCGGCTCTCGCTTGATTAGTTTCCCACTAGTAATTGGCTTCTCTGTTCATCAAGTACGTTGCAAAAGCTGTCTTTTGCTCCTCCGCTTCTCTGGCGATAATGAATGCTTTCTCAGTCTCCTTCACCCAAGTTTGGGCTTCAATTGGATCAGTGGTCCCCTTGAATTCAGGCGGTCCTACCGCTTTAAAGTCTTTAAAATTTTCCAATCTATCAGCTGGCTGAATTCTCGCTCTTCCTCTTGTAGCTGGAGCTCTATTTTCCATAGCTTGGGCTAGCATATCTACAAAGTTCTACATCGGGTCAGCTTGACCTCCTTCATTATTCACTGAATGCTCTTCTCTTTGGTTTCGATTCTGTCGTCTAGGCTGCATGATCTGATTTAAATAAAAATCTTACATTAATTCTCTTTCTCTATACAAATTCCTAACACAATAAGAATTCATCACATAGTTCTCATATAATTGCATATTTATTCAAATAGCACATAGTACCTTTAGTACTTAACATATATTACTATCCCTTTTTAAATAAATTTAGGATTAACACATATAACTTTACACAAAAAGTTACAATTCTCCAACTTTACACAAAAAGTTGCAATTCTCCATTTGCACATAACTTTTTCCAGTTCGTCAAACTTACCACACTTATGAGTTCAGAAACTTGCCATAATTATATGAGTGTATGAACTTATCCTAGTCAGACCTTTGGTGTCCATTCGCTGATGGGTTCAAAACATTTCATATAATTATGAGTCATGAACTTACCATAAGTATGAGTTTTAAGAACTTACAAATTAATATTAATCTTATATTCGTATAGAAAATAAAGATTTCATTCATAAAAACATATATATTTACATATGTTCATACATCATTCTAGATATTACAACCCTTAATATCATAATCTTCTACCAAAAGATAATAACGCTCAAACTTAAACTATCTACTGTCCACTCCTTTCACCAGTCTTCTTCTTGCTAGGACACTTGTTGAATCTGTGACCCGTTCTCCCACATGAAAAACACTTCCTCATATTCGACTTAGGACAATGTAGGGAAATATGTCCTTCCTGCTTACAGTTGAAGCACACGTTCTTCCACATCACGCACTCTCCCAAATGAGTTTTTCCACACTTGCCACATACTTGCTTCTTCCTCGGGTTTGAATTTTCAAAATTATCGCTGTCGTTGCTCCTCTTTCTCTTGTTCTTTCCCTTTAGCTTGAGTGTTCCTTTAGACGATCCACCACCTTCAGTCTTCATCCTTTCTACTTGCGCCTTCAGTTCATTCCGTTCTTCAATCATTTCGCGTAACGCTCGCTCCGTCTTCCATAACTCCTCCAAGAGAAATACTTTACTCCTGAGTTCTTGAACTTCTGCTGATTCTAGATCTTTCTCTCCAACTTTGGTTTTATTCTCTTTCTCCACCTTAGCTTCTTCAGACTCCGCCTCCTCATCACTACTCAGATACATCTCAGGATAATCATCATGATCACTCCCTAGATTAACCATAGGTTCATCCTTTCCTACCTCCTCAACTGATTCACTTTGCACTGGCACCTCAGCTAGTGACATTAGTGCGACAGCCGCTGACATCTCTGTACTCATTTCATCTTCTCCTAACATCCTACAATTAGTTTAAACAACTTGATTAGTACTTCACCAGTACAAAATTCTCACACTATGTGTCCACATATCTCACTATCGATACGCTTTATCAATCTCTCACGTAGTACTCTAAATGACTATTCTCTATTCCGCTTAAAGTTATAATCCTAGGGTTTTCCCCCACCCACTTAGGGTTTATAACCTATAGCTTTGATACCAACCTGTGACGCCCCCAAATTCGGGTTACCTGACCCCCAAGTTTGGTGTTCACGATCCACAATATAATAACATCTAACTACCCATTCATATAGAAATAGTAATACATAAGTCATTAACAGAGATTGTTAATACATTAGTCCCATGTTCTCTAACCTTAACATTACCAACATACCCTTTAGTTATACAAAAGGGTTCACAAACATAACATAATAATAATGCTATTCATAACTAATTTATTACAACGCCTTTTCCCTTGTCCTTCACCGCACTTCCTGCCACTTCGTCCCTAGTTGAAAAGTTTTATTTAGCAAGGGTGAGCAACAAATTTGCCCCGCAAGTTAAGATATACAATGAATGTATAAAAATCAAGAATAACAGACTATCAATTTTGATAGAACGAAACCAAAGTTCGGGGAACTTTGAAATAGTTGAACAAAGCTTTATTAATTAAAAAGTCTTCTCGCATTCTATGCAACACATAAATCTAGTAATGAAAGAGTATAACTCTTTCAAAGTTTCTATGATATTCTAATGAATAATCCAGAATCAATTCTACGCAATAACAAAGTGGAATGTTTTTCAGATTTATGCTGAGTGATCCATTGGATCTTGAACTTCTCTTCTCGAGTAACTATCAAAGATTTGACTTTGATATACCCAGGTGTATCAGATAACCATAAAGATTAAATCATACCCCTCTGTAAGTACTTAGAGCTGGTTAACTCCTTGTACCCTATATTATGCATAATACTTACACGCGCGCAAAGGTCGAATTTACGACCAATAAAATGTTCCCTTTGTATAGAAGGTTGTTCTTCTCAGTCTCAAAATCAAAATTTGATTTAACAACGAAATACTATGATTTCAATATTTAATCACTTCTCTTCTCAAACCTATCAAGTTTTCTTTTTCGATCTAGCCGAAACAACTGGCATTGATCTATCAATAATAATTGAATTCTCTTCTCTTCTCTTCTCGAACCTATCAAGTTCTAACAAATGTTTATCTAGCCAAAACAATTAGCTAAGACATGTTTCAATACGATTAAACAATAGACAGAATTTAACTGCACTATTTGAAATCAATAATAGCTTCTATGGATGTGAATATCCAACATCAGTTATTTTACAAGTATATTCTCAGAATCAATAATTCAATTTGAATTAATAAACATGCACTAACTGCGAATAATCAACAATAAATTATTGGACGTGGTCTAATTAACAATAATTAACCACCATAATAATTGAACAATATTAACTCAAGGTTGAGTTAAGGAAACTTGCCTTCTTTGTTGATTACTGCTACACAATAAACTTATCTGCGTTCGTAAGACCTAAAATCAACAATATCGGTCTCACAATTAGCACAATAGTTCACAACACATATCACTGTAATTTACAGTCAATACTCCTCCTAGACACATTACCACATAACCACATTAGGGTTTATAACCTATATAAACACTTATCAAGTCTAACTAGTTCGATGCGGTTGGACTTGATTACATTCTCGATTGTCTTTGGTCACCCTATCCGAATAATTAACACATTTATTGTTAATTAAACTTGGTCTCAAAGCTTGATATTATTTTAGATAAATCAATTATCATTTATAATATTTTTCGGAAGCTTTTATAAATAATTATTATAATTTATAATTTTTCAAACACTGAAATTATTTTTAAATGATTTAAATATCAAATAAATCCATCATCATTAATATTTATTAATATTAAAATATTAATAACATACTTGTCAAAATATTAAATTTATTGATAATAACTTAAAATATTTTTAAATCATCAATATTCTACTTAAATAATTTTTAAATTAATTAAAATCATTTTAAACCATCACCATTAATATTTAAATATTAATGAAATTATCATTAAAATATTAGAAGTTATTAATTATAACTTAAAATATTTTTAAACCATTTTCTCATTTTTAAATCAATAAAATCATTTTTAATTTATTTATTTAATATTATAATTAAATAAATCCAAAATCATTACTATTAAATTATTAATGAAAATTCTCCAAAAATATTAAAAGTTACATTTTATAACTCAAAATATTTTTAAACACTTTATTCTTATTTAATATGATTTTATAATTTTAAAATTATTTTTCTATAATTTATTTTATATACTAATTAAATAAATTAAATACCATTAATATTTAAATAATTATAAATATTAATGAAAAATATCCCAAATAGTCAAAAATTATTTTTCATAATTTAAAATAATTTTTAAAACCATTTTTGCAATTTTTAGAAATTTATTCCTATTTTTAATTAATTTCCAAAAAATCAGAAATTAAAAATATTAAAAACCGTCGCTATTGCCTATAACGACACTAAGCGTCGCTGTTGGTGTTCTTGAGCCTCAAGAACACTGACAGTTCAGTGTTTGAGGTCCTTAGTTTGACCACACTTTAATCTCGGTTCTTGCATGTTCTGTCCAATCTAAAAGTCAGATCTTGTAGTGTTTATTTCACACTACAATGAACGCCAACAATATAGGTCATATCACACAACACCACGAAGATCTGGGCAATCAAACTTCATTGTCGGGCGTTACAGGTTTTCCTAAAACCCAAGCGATTCAGTGCCCGATTGCTACCCGATTTGAGGAGGTTCTTGGTTTATATATCTAGTACATATGTTAAGGAACAACTACATATCTTGATTTCAGTCCAACAACATAATCACAAGATACCACCCGGTCAAAGGCTGTCAGAAATAATGTTCTTACGTTTTCTGGAATTTCCAGAAAACAGAAAATCATACCGGATGGTTTACTTTGACCATCCACTACATCCGATCTGCTTGTTGTTTAAGAGATCTAAAGGCACGGTTCTAGAGTCCATATTACAGGCTAAAACATGTACATAAAAACAACATCAAATATCTTAAAACATGACAGATCTGGGCCTTAGAAGATCTTGTCAAACGCTGCAAAACCATTTCTAGGTTACCCTGAATTTGACTGGTCATTCCCGATCAACGGGTTTTGACCGATTATAACTCACAATCTAGACATCCAATAGCTACGATTCCAGTTCCAGATTAAAGTACTCATGTCAGACTACACATTCAAAGCTTGAAACAACAAAAATAATAAATAGGGAAGGATCTATGGGCTCTGTCTTTTGCTTGTCAGACCATAAAAATTATTCTTGGACAGTTTTTGAAAAATTTAATTTTTAAGGCCTTTTGATGCCATGGATCTATGACGGATCATCATAGATCATCTTAAAACACCTTCTAGCATGAATCTAAACACATAAACGCAAAATCTTTCTTTGCATACAAGATCAAAGTTGAGTTTAGGGTTTATACCTCTCTTGTCCAATCTTTGATCCTTGATCTCCTTAACTGATTTTGGTGAGTTAGAGGCTTGGTTAGTGACTGAATTACTTGTTAAATTAGGAGGTTGGGTGAGAGAGAGAGAGAGTTTGTTGAGATTAAGATAGCAAATAAGCAAACTTTTGTAATTTTCTCTCTCTTAATCTTTTATAATCATTAGAGGCAATGCATACAAGCATGCAAGGTGTCCATTTGGATAAGATTGGAGCTGATTTCCAGCACATGGGATAATTCTTAAGTGATGACTCATTAGATCTTGCAAATCTTTTTACTTAAAAGCTCAGTAAAGGGTATTTTGGACATTTGTTATATAATTTTAATGGCATACATGGAATTTACCGAACCCTTAAGGTTTAACCCTTAGGGTTTAACCCTAAGGTTCTAACCCTAAGGTTTTACAACTTTAGTTTCCAAGATTTTCAATTTAGGGTTTTGAAAATAGGAAAATAAGATTTCTAAAATATAATTAGTGTTTCCTAATTATATTAAAGGTTACTAAACATATTAAAGTTTACTAATCACTTTAGGGCTTACTAATTAGGATTAGGGTTTCCTAATTAGGGTTTAGGATTCCTGAATTAAAAATTAGGATTTCCCGGCTTTCGATTAGGGTTCCTAACTACGCATTAGGGTTTCTAATCTTGAGATTAAGGTTTCCAATCCCTTATTAGGGTTTACAAATATTGTACCCTACCCGACCAATCATTGATCAACATTCTATACAGTACACACACGTACTCATCAATATAATTATTTTAATTATATTTTCAATCGAATCCCTATCCGAACTTAGGGTTAGGGTTTCTATTCTTCGTTAAGCACAACTATACTCTTATTTATCAGTCAATATACAAATTGATCAATTCTCGAGACTCATATCACAGATACACAGTACAATATTAATATTAAATAAATAAAAAAAATATTCGTAAAATTCAGATTATTCGAAATCCCGGGTTATCACAGAAACCTTGGGAAGACCAGTAACAAAATCCATGTTGATGTGCTCCCACTTCCATTATAGAATTTCAAGTGGTTGCAATGGACCTTTTGGTACTTGATGTTCTGCCTAGACACCTTGAAAAGTTAAACACGTTGAGATAAAATCCGCGATCTCTCTCTTTATATTGCTCCACCAAAATATATGTCGAAGATCACGATACATTTTAGTACTTCCAGGATGGATTGTAAATGGTGTGTTGTGTGTTTCCATCATGATTTTATACTTCAATTTAGAGTCGTTAGGAACACGAAGTCTGGAGTTAACTTGAATTATTCCTTCTTCGTCGATTCTTGCTTCTGGAATAGCACCTTCTTGTACTTTCTTCTTCATACTCATCAGCTTCGGGTCTGTAGCTTGAGAAGCTTTAACTTTATCGATTAAAGTCGATTCTACTCATATATTTGACATCATCATATGGGTAATTGCAGTCTTTAACTCTATCTCCATCCTTTGTAAGCCGTATACAAAATGGGTCTTTGTGTTAACAACATCGTACTCGTACCCGCACAAGATCTTCTACTCAACGCGTCAGCTACCACGTTCGCTTTTCCTGGATGGTATTGAGTGGTATGGTCGTAATCTTTTAACAGCTCGAGCCAACGTCGTTGCCGCATGTTGAGTTCCTTTAGGGTGAAGAATATTTGAGGCTTTTATGATCTATATAGATCTCCACTTTCTCCCCATACAGGTAGTGTCTCCAGATCTTTATCGCGAAAACGACTACTGACAACTCTAGATCATGAGTAGGATAATTCCTCTCATATTCTTTGAGTGTCTAGAGGCATAGGCTATGATTTTCCCATGTTGCACGAGAACACATCCTAAACGTCTTCCTGAAGCATCGCTGTAGATAATAAATCCCTTCGAACCTGATGGTATTGTCAGAACAGGTGCTGAAATGAGTTTCCTCTTGAGTTCTTGGAAGCTCTTCTCACATTCCTCACTCCATCCAAATTTTGTATCTTTTCGAGTCAACTGAGTTAATGGAGTAGCTATTCGAGAAAATCCTTTCACGAATCTCCGATAATAAGCAGCTAAGTCCATAAAGCTACGTACTTGGGTTACTGACTTAGGTTTCTCCCAACTTTGTATTGCTTCAATCTTTGCTGGGTCAACTGATATTTCCATACTTCGATATCACGTGCTCAAGGAATACTACTTCCTTAAGCCAGAACTCACATTTCTTTAACTTGGCATATAGCTTGTTTTCTCGAAGCTTTTGGAGTATTAGCCTCAAGTGTTGCTCATGATCATCACGACTTTTGGAATAGATGAGGATGTCATCAATAAGGACAACCACAAAATGATCTAAATATTCCTTTAATACTCAGTTCATCATATCCATGAAAACATCAAGAGCATTAGTCAATCCAAAAGACATAACTAAGAATTCATAATGCTCGTACCGTGTTCTAAAAAGAGTCTTTGGAATGTCATCAGTTTTAATCTTTAACTGATGATATCCGAAATGAAGATCGATCTTTTAGAAGCATTTATCACCTTGTAACTAGTCAAATAGGTCATCTATGAGGTAACGGGTACCTATATTTGATGGTGACATGGTTCAACTCCCGATAGTTAATGCAAAGTCGCATACTCCCATCTTTCTTCTTTATGAATAAAACAGGAGCACCCTAAGGAGATGTACTAGGACGAATGAAACCAATGTCTAACAGTTCCTGTAGTTGGGTTTTTAACTCCTGAAGTTCAATAGGTGCCATTCGATATGAGATTTTAGAATTGGGTTTTGTACCGGGTTCAAGGTCAATACAAAATTCGATATCACGCTATGGGGGTAGGTCTGGAAGTTCTTCAAAAAATACGTCAGGAAATTCATTAACAATAGAAATATTATTCAAATCTGACATATTTTTTTAAATCCATGACATGGGCTATGAAAACTTGACATTCGTTTTTCAATAAATGAATGGCTTTATGACTTGATATGACAATGATTGAATTTAGTGGTTTGGTTGCTTGAATTCGCATAACAGGTTGGTTAGGAATATGAAAACTAACGACCGTACGAAAACAATCAATTTTAGCATGATGAGTAGTTAACCAATCAATCCCTAAAATCACATCAAATGCAAGTATTTTCAAAGAGATGAGATCAACAGGTAATGTGATGGTGCCAATTTGAATCAAGCAAGATTTATAAACAGTGGATGTAATGAAGGTTTCTCCTAACAGAGTTTCAACATATAAGTCAAAGTCTAATTTCTAAGGGGTCAAGTTCAAACGTTGAGTACAAGCAGGTGAAATAAAAGAATGGGTAGAACCGGTATCTAATAGACTTTGGAAGAGTTTATGATTAGCTTACTCATGATAACTTCATTCAGATTCCTCTTCTTTTAGGACGTCACAAAAAATGCTCTCCCTTAAACCACCGACTTTGTTTTGTCTGTAGCCGCCTTTGGTGCCACTGTCCCAGCTGCACTTGACTTCGGTATAGGACAAAATTGGGCTATGTGACCGTCCTTTCCACAACTGAAACACACCTTGGAAGGCTGTGAACAGTTTAGACTAATGTGTCCCTCCTCTCTGCATCTGTAACATCTAACTAGCGGTCGTTCTCCTCCCCTAGGAACTATTGCTGGTGCTGCTACCGATGTCTTCCTGTCATTGTTGAATATTCTCTTTTTTAAATTTCCACTTGACTCACCTCTCCTATTATCTTGGCCATGATTACCACCGAAGTGGTTACCATTTCTGGCATGTTGGTTGTCACTACATCGATGACTGTTGCCACTGGTATGACTATTATCGTGCTGCCGGTTGCTGTCTTTTGGTTGAGCTGACTCATAATCCCGGTCCAATAACTGAGCCCTATTCACAACATCTGAATACAAGTAAATTTTATGAGAGATAAGATTTTGACGAATTTCAGGTTTCAAATCTCTTAGAAACATTTGCGTCATTCGCTCCTCATTATCTACCAAATGGGATGCAAACCAGGATAACTCCGTAAACTTGGCCTCTTATTGAGATACAATCATATTGTTCTGCTCTAGTTTGATGAATTCCACCTCTTTCATATGACGAATACTTTCTGGAAAGTACTTGTCGTTGAACAATTCTTGGAACTTCTCCCAAGACATCTTAAGTGCGAACAGATGAGTACGTTTTATCGATTACCACCAGTAATCTACCTCTCCGCGCAACATAAAGGTGGCAAAGGGAACCTTTTGCTCTTCAGTGCATCCCAAGACATCAAATATCTTGGAAATCTGCTTAATGCATGCCTCTGCCTTAAGTGGATCCGGCTTTCCCAAAAACTCCGGCGGTCCCAAGTCCTTGGATTGCTTGGCTGTGACCAGCCGTGAGTTGCCATTATTTCCACCTGTATTTTGAACTTGAGTCTCTATCATTTGGTGTTGCATGAATTGTAGAAACCTCCTGAACATCAAATCGTTCATCATTTGGTCGGTGTTGTTGTTTACATGAGGATTATTGCCTTTCTGATGCACATTATCCTGGTTATTAATTAGCGGTGTCTCAACGGACTCATGTACTCCATTACTTATATTAAAATTTTCAAATGCCGTTCTCAAACACTGCCACAAAACAAGGGTTTATTAAAGAAATTAACATGCCATATATCATCCCTATATTCCAACCGACCAATTAAATAATAATTTAGCTTAGGTAGGACACACTAGTGAATGTTTTACTCGTCTCTCCCCTCTTGTTCTAATCCTAGATCTCCACCAGAGATTATATCTCTAAGCTCTGATACCAATTGTGATGCCCCCAAAATAGGTCCACAAGACCCATTCTGAGTCGCCAAATACATGGTATAGAAACCAAATACAAACTTCATTAATATAACTGTCGTGTAAAATACGACAACACATATGCTGTAAGTTTTAATACAAATATTATCTTGTAGATAATATCTAAACTCAAATAAAGTCCTCATTACAATTATTTTTTACACTATTTTACAAATTAGTGAGGAATGCTATAATGATCATCTCGAATCATTACTCCACTCCCCGACTAGTCCCAGCTATATTCTTGCCTCCTGAGAAGAACAATGGAACCAAAAGGAAAAGGGTGAGCTCAACTAGCCTAGTAAAGAACATTATGACTAAGATAATGAAGAACAAATTATCCTCAGTCCTCAATAGGTAAAAATCTGATAGAATGCAATAGATAAAAAGTTTTAGATAAACAACTGCAGCGGAAACAACAATCCATTAGAAGAGTCAAGTAGAGCATGATGTTTACTATCTTCTTATGATTTTAAAAGTCCATCATCAATATTTTGTCCTTGTAACATCAATCAATAATTATTTCTAATCAGCGAATTATCTATGCACTACGGGCAAAAGATAATCGCTTGTATAACCAGTGGTCATGATAATATCAATCAACAGTTCATCTTTGCACTACGGGCCAAATATATCAATCAACAGTTTATCTTTGCACTACGGGCCAAAGATAACTTTCAACCTAATTTAAGTCTCAGAATTATGATAATGACATAAAGAATGAATCAAGTGAGATCATAACATGGATTCAATTTCAAGAATAAGATTAATAAAAGATAACTTGGACAAAGAAAAAAATTAAATTCTGTTGTGAACAGTACTGTATGAATAGTGCCCATGAATAGTACCATATGAATAGTACCCAGACATGAAAAAATTACAATTTAATAAGAAATTTCAGACCAATATTCCACTGAAATGATATTAGATGAAGCGCAATCCTTAAGAAATTTCTAATCATTTCGGGAATTATAGAATCAATACTTACCTTAGTAAGTTTAAATTTAGGAATAAAAGATGAAATAATATCACTTACATAATATGGAGTATGAAAGAAAATGACATCCCTTACGAATATGGAAGGAAATAATATCATTTACGAGTATTGAAAGAAAATAACATTCTTTACGAGAAAAATAATATCTTTAACCTTAATAGGAAAGTAGTTTTGACTGGAATAACGGAGATTATGTTGACAAAATCTTGCACTGTTATCAACACTCAAAATATCCTTATATTCACAAGAAATACACTCAATATTATAAAGAGAGAATTTTCTGATTCAGGTGTGAGTTTTATTGTTTAACTAAGCAACCTATTTATAGGAAAGTGGTAGCACACCAGGTTTGACAAAATTCACATACGCACATTAGTTTTGAAAATATTACAGCACACCTCTTTGAAAAGGATAGTTCAATTTTAAAATGAAAACTTCCTCATTTATTCACATGTTTAAAACATTTAACAATTATTAAAAAGAAATTCAAATTCAATTTGCTCTCTTCCACCATTATACTATTATAATGTAATATTATAATAATATATTAAAATAAATATATTATCGGAGAAGATAATTATGGTTTCATAGAAAAATATAACAAACTTTCGAAACAAATGTCTCATTCTAAAATATCCCAATTTATATCAAAATTGAAAAAATATTTACTTACCAAATTCATCAATTATTTACAATTCTTCAATAATTATTTCTAATTAATATTATAGATTCACAATACTGACAACCAGATCATTCCCAAGAAAGAGGGGGCTTTTTGATAAGGATTATCAATAATGCTATCTAATAATATCATTTCAATAATATGAGTTACTGTGTTGTGAAAATTATTGAATCAATAATGTAAAATACTATTCAATTATCACTATATTAATTATTGTATCAATAATATGAAAGACTGTGAAATTTTTACTGTATTAATTATTGAGTGTCTTCTTACTTAAGAATCAATAATCAGAGATATTACAAGCAATCTGGTGCCACCTTTAATGCAACCACGCCAGACATCAGTATTTTTATCACCGGGTATTTCAACAGTTTTAATGGTAAAAGTTTTGCCGTTTTTTATAAAAAGGTTATTTCTGTCGCTTTCTGTATCCAACATTTATTCTTTTATGTGGTCCACCAATGATTGCGCCGTCGTACGGATATTCCCTGACCAAACGAATATTTATGACCAGTTGCTTACTTTGCAAAATTTTCACATTTCTCCCATAACTAAAGCATTATATCAAATCAACACCTTATTATTCAAAATAATAATTAGAGAAATTAAATCTTTATTTATAAAAAGTTGGGGTCTTATATTGTCAGCCAGTACTAACCTTGTCGAATCACTATATACGCCAATGCCTTAGCACCCATATAATCACCACAAATCCCCTCGTGAACCTCCCGAAGAATGTATTCTACTTTGGACGGAAATAAACACTTCAGTATGGGCAAAGAAAGTGCTCGCAAATATAAATCACCATCTATCAGTACAAAGTTTGAACTCCTTTACTTTATTTTCTTAGTCAACATTCGATCCGATGGTAGCACCCCGTCACGTAGGTATTCAATGTAGGGAGTAAACCAAAAGTCTGATCTCTCCATCATCACCACTTCAAATCTATGAACACTTGGGGTATCCATAACCTCCAAGTAAATCGAACCACCAAAAGAACTCTCCTCTGTAGTGTCTAACTTGGACAAGGCATCGACGATAGTGTTGTTCGAGTGATCCACTCCTTGAAAAGCATAAGAACTAAAATAGTGTAGCCGATCTTTGACTTCAACCAAGTATTTTGTCATCTTTTCCCCCCGGGCCTCATATTCTCCTGAAATCTGCTTGACCACCAACTGAGAGTAAATGAAGATGATCAGCCTCTGCACCTCCAAGCTCTTAGCCAAACACAAACCATCCAAACTTTCTTCCCTTGAACCAAAATCAGATAGCGTGCTACACCTAAAACCCTTTTGGACTCGCCAAGATTACCCTAGCTCCACTGACATCCGACTTCAAGGACCCATCCACGTACAACGTCCACGAAGTTCGAACTGGCTGAACATCTGATACCAAACCTACAATTATCCATAAGTGATAAACTTGATCGGGTTCAGAAAAAGAGAATTCCACTAAAAAGTCGGCTAAAGCCTGACCTTTAATCATCTTCCAAGTATGGTATTCCAGAATAAACTGCGTCAATTCTATAGCCCAAGTACCAAGTCATCCTGATATATCTGGCTTGTTATATACCTTCTTCAAGGGTTGATCCATATATACCACTATTAACCGACCCTAGAAGTAATGTCGAAGTTTCCTACTAGCTATTATTAGATCATAAACGAAATTTTTTCATATTCGGCTACCCCTCTACATCTTGAAGGGTGTGATTATCAAAATAGACAAGAATTATTTCCTCCCATCTCTTGAATTAACACTACTCCAAACACCAACAAACTCGCTGCCATATTTAAGTACAAAGGTTCCGAAAGGATCAACTTCATCAATACGGGTGCCGAAGAAAAGTACCTCTTGATCCCTTGGAAAGCATCCTCACATTCTTAAGTCCACTAAAATGTCTTCTCATTCTTCGGTCCCTTCAAAGTATAAAAAAGGGAAGAAACCTTTATGCCGACTTGGACATAAATCTTCTTAGTGCTTCATTTCGACCCATTAACCATTGAACATCTTTGAAAGTTTGAGGAAATTTTATGTCCAGAATAACCTTGATCTTCTTTGTATTAACCTCTAGTCCCCTTTTACTTACTAGATAACTATGACGCCCCCAAATCTATTCCCCCTCGGTATCCGATTTGGTGTTCACAACTACTCAATTAATATAACGCATCAAAATCTATATACCCGCGGTATCCAATTTTGTGCTCATATCTAATTAATTTACTATACATATATGAAAAGATAAAATTCCTATATCTAGGATTCACAGTATCCCATAACTGATAACAATTCCTTTAAGAACCATTGTTATGTTTGGGTACCCTCACTTGGATATATAGACTGTATCTATGAATAGTATCTATCTATCCGAAATCCAAAGTATTAGCAATAACATGAACAGTCCATATTACCAATACCCTCACTCAGATATATAGTTTATATCTTACGGATAACTCTATCATATTGATAATACCCATCTATCTGAAATCCAGAGTATCAACAATAACATGAACAGTCCATATTGCCAATATCCTCATTCAGATGTATAGTTCCCAAGGATCTTATACTAGATCAATAATTCTAATTACATCTAATCATGCAAATGAAACACGGTTGCAAAAATAACAGATGATATTATATCATATATAATAGGTTCGGTTATATGATTTCAAAATAGAGTTCTTTATTACAAAAGTCTTATCAGACTTACATTACACTAGATAGTAATTTAAACTAATCTAAACATGTCCTCTTTCCATTACAAAAGTCATTTCGACTTAATTTAATTACACAGAATGAAGACAATAATAAAATATCTCTTCAACTTTCTCTTCATCTCTAGAATTTTTTGATAATTCTTCCTTAGCTATAATTTTTAAAAGATAATTGCAAGAATGAGCATAAGAATACCCAACAAGTCTACCATATATATATATATATGAGAAGAGAATCATCTTTTCAAGAGATATATACAAAATAAGTTGACATCAAACTTCAACGATTATCAATATAGTAGACTGAGTGGTTCCTAACCCATAAACTAATGAATTCGTTCTCTGACTTATCAATACTTCTACCAATATCCCAATAAATGTGCATTGTTCTTTCTAACAACCACAATGAATTGTCCATATTGGTACCTATAATATTGTTCGATTGGTTTCCTAACACATCTTAAACTCCAGCCCATACAAGAAAGTTGTTTAACTCAGATACTAATAGGATTTTCAATTGAAATTCAACAATTACTATCACGTTGCGAATGACATATAATAAACATGTTAATACATGGGATACAAAAGAAACAATACTTGTATAACAGTAAACTTCATAAATAAGACACGTTATGGCACATAGTGCATTTCAACAAATAACTAGACTTGCCTAATTCGTCTCTATCGTTTACGCTAGTTTTGTGTCTCTAGATCCATCTCTTGTAGTTGCTAGCTTTACTTCTAATCGCGTAGGGCTTCGATGCTTCCAAAGTAATTATTTTATCTCACAATATCTCTCAGAATATAAATATAGAGTATTTTTGCTCTTAAATTCCTTGTGAATTCGTAGGAAATGAATGAACTTAGCTTAATATTTATAGAAAAACATAGTTTCACTAATTGCACGTTAGGGGCTTGGCTTATTACAGTTTGTACCTGGGTTATTACACTTTGGTACCTAGGTTAATTACACTATTTACACTTTACACCTAGCTTATTACACTTTTGTACCTAGGTTAATTACACTTTAGTAACTAGCATGTGCCAGTGTGTGCCAAGCATGTGTCAGCGTGTGTCAGGCATATGCCAGCGTGTGCCAGGAATAAGCACGATAAAGCATTTTGTCAGTGTAAGCACGACACAATATTTTGTTAGTGTAAGCACGACAAAGCAATTTGTCAAAAACGAATGTAAAAATAAGTTCATTGGCGAAAGAAAAATTTTAAGCAAGACGTTTTTTAGGAATTTTTTTTATTAGATAATATAATTCTTCATGACGTATTATCGGTAGATCTTGAAATGAAAAGTCAATACGACATATGGATCTCTCAAAAGAGCTTAGGGTCAAAACCTAACTCGTATCGTTCTTTGCGTGAATAATGTTTTTACGCAAACTTTCTCAGAAAACTTTTATCTTCGTCTTTAAAATTCTTATTCTAAGATTCATGTACGCAACAAAAATACTACAATATTATGACCATCCTAGGTTATAAAATAACATTTAAACATAATACAAATAATATTCATTAAATATTATTTTATTCATTAATATTCCACAAAAATTAATTATTAAACTAAGTGGAATTTCTCGGTCGTTTCAATAACCAAGGAATTTTTCTGACCCGAGGCCAAAAGTGCACTTCGTTGGATTTAACCGAATATTGTAATGTCTAACAGTCTGAAAGCAATCCTCTAGATTGTCCACATGTTTCTGAGCTGACAGATTCTTAACAATCATATCGTCCATATATATTCAGCCCAACTATTTCTGAAATATATAGTTCATCATCCTTTGATAAGCTACACCGACATTCAGTAGTTCGAACGTTATGTTCCCATAATCATAGATTGCCCGATGCGTGATAAAGGCCGTTTTTGAGATGTCCTCCTTATACATCAAAATTTGATTATATCCTAAAAAGGCATATATGAAGCTGAGTAGAGCATATCCCGAAGTAACATCGATCAACTGGTCAGTGTGAGGAAGAGGGTAGAAATCCTTTGGACACAACTTATTTAAATATGTATAATCGATGAAAATCTTCCACTTTCCATTTTGCTTCCACACCAATACCACATTCGCCAACCACTTTGGAAAGTCGATCTCATATATAAAGTTGGCTGCCAAAAGTTTGGCTACCTCATCATCAATAATATTCTGCCACTCTGGGGAAAAGATTCTCCTCTTTTTTGGACTGGTTTCCTGGCAGGTTCCATATTCAATCGGTGCACATCAACAGACTCATCAATCCATGGCATATCACTGGGCACCCATGCAAAGATGTTGGCATACACCCGAAGTAACTCGATCAATCCCGTCTGAAAGGGCTCTTGCAACCCCGACCCAATCTTGATTATTTTATCCTTCTTCCTTAGGATCAACTCGATGTCTTCTTCGACTGGTAAATAAAAGGGTTCTTTTCTTCCTTTGGTAAAAGGCTCAACCTTAATTGCCATAGTCTGTCTTTTCTTGCTAAGCTCCACACCAGAAGAGATTAAAACATTTCAATAACATCTCCTTGCTAAGTTAAGATCCCCAATAACTTCACCGACTTCGTTTGCTGTGGGGAACTTTATTTTGAAATGGGGGTATGGAAGTCACCGCCTGTAAATCTGTCAATGTCAGTCTCCCTAATATAGCATTGTATGTCGAATCTACATGCACCACAAAAAATCTGCATGTCATTTCAACTTATCGAGGAGCAATCCCGCAACCCAAATAGGGTCATTGCTAAACCCATAAAGAGGAGGGTCCTGCTCGATCTCCATCTTTATTCCTTCCAAATCCATCATTTGGTATGCATGGACATACATTATATCGACCAAAGAGCCATTATCTATCATAATCCTCTTCATGTCTACCAACCCAACTTGAGCGGTGATGACCAACGCCCCTTCATGCGGTTTAATAGATTTCGATGGGTAATCCTCATCGAAAAAGGAGATGACCATGCCAGGGCACTATTGATCCTTCCTAGCAGGCTGTTCGGACACACTAAGTACAACATCTAGCACCCCACACCTTTTCTTCTTAGTTACCTTTCCCATCGAACCACCTATTATTGCGTCGACCACTAGCTATTCTGTTTGCACTTGTTCAGGTTTCTTCTGAGGGTTCTACTCTTAGTTGGTGTTATTCGCTCTGGTTCCCCAACCCTCTTGCCCCGCAACGTAATGAAACAACTCCCCACTCTTAACATTCTTCTTGATCAATTTTTTTTCAGACTCCTGAAGTCTTTTGTAGAGTGTCCAGAGGTCTGGTGGTAATTACAATATATATCTGCCTTGGTTCCCTCTATCCGGACGAGTGTTGTTTGGACAAGGTTCAAAGTATGTCTTATCTCTCATCACCTCAATATTGTTGTCCGATTCGTTTTGAGAGGTGTATAGATTTTGTTGACTCAATGATTTGGGAAGGGTGGTCGGCCTCCTCCCGAACCCCCGTTGTTGTAGTTCTTCTTTGTCTGGTTATATGATCTATTATTATTATCTGACCTGGGGTGGTTATTCTTATCTCAATCTCTAAGATTCTCCGATGACGATGCATTTGGCCTCAGAATCCCCATAGCCTCCTCAAATTTAATGAAACCTTTGGTTCTGTCGTAAGCCTCTGCCATGTCTTTTGGGGCATTAAAAATCAAATCATTGACCAATTTCTTCGACTTTATCACATCCAACCCCGTGGCGAAGTATCTGAAAGCCTGAGGACCATTCAAGTTCTTCACTGCTCTAACGGTCTTTCTAAATCTTTTTATATACTGGCTCAATGTCTTGTTAGAGTATTATCGTATCTGCATAAGGGAAGCGGTTAGCTTCCCCTTCCTTTTGTTTCTCTCGAACCGGCCATGAAACTTGTTATAGAGCTCCGTCCATGAAGAGATTGAGTTCAGGGCCAGCAATGTCATCCATTGTGGAGCCTCATTTCTCAAAGTTGGAACATCTAGCACATAGCAACATTCGAATAATCATAGTACTTCATAAGCCGATTATATGCCTGGCTGCGATCATATGGATCTCTGTTGCCATCATAAGTCTCTATGTGTGGGGATTTCTTACGGGATCAACCCGGACCCAATCGATCTCTAGGGAGAATGGTGATGTCGGGTCAATCAAAGTTTCATTCTCTTGATTGGCCACTGCAAGCTTCTTCTATAACTCTGCCACCCTTCACGCAAGTGCTTAAGACTTATATCTCTCTTGGGGGGGGGGGGGGGGATGGCTGATGCCTATCCTGATTGTGCTTTGGAGGGGGCACATGCCGTCTCTGTTTTGACCTTCCTCTTTCTTCGCTGCTTTCTTCACGAGAGCAGCTTCTACACCTGCTCTTCACACAGAGAACCGTCTGAACGATGTGTCCTGAATCGGTTCCTTGGTGACGCTTCTAGAAGTCGGTTGTGGGTAGATGAAACATCCTTAACACTCATCAGTAGTAGAATATGAACATCCAACTTTTTTTACTGAAGGCGTAGGGCCTCCATAGCGTCTTTGTTTTGCTGCATCTTCTTGGCCAAGATTGACTTCCTTTAGTCCCGACTTATGCGTTTTAAAATTCTGTCTTTGACGTGAGTATGAGGATCTGTTATCTTTTGTGTGGCCGAGAAAACTGCCTCCTGACCAGTGGCGTCTTATCTTTTGATAGGCCCACAGAATTAGCATGGGACCTGAGCCTGTTTGAGACGTGAGGGGAAGGCCCCAACCTGCCTTTGACCTAACCCTCGGGTTGAGAAGAAGGGTCGACCGTTGTTTTGTCCCATGTTGAGTCTAATTTCACCTTGCTTGTCACCATGACTCCAATTAAACTCCAGGGTGATTGAAAATTAAACTAGCATTAAATTTGCCCTGCTTCTAGCACCAACATGAACGCTAAGATTTGTTCACGCGCCCAATCACCGAATAGTGTGTCCAAACCTGAGCAAAAACGAAGTCACACGGAGAAACTTGATGGCCTAGGTCACCGGGGGATAGCTTCGGTGTGAGAATAAGTACATGCTAAATAAGTTTAACAATGGAGGTTTAAAGCTTTAGTGCTGAAAATAATGTTGTACTTGAGATTTATAGTGTAGCCTTGTATTTATAATGATCACATCTCCTCATCTTACCCGTCCCCGTATGGAAATAGAATTCCTCATTATGGTGGTTACCATAATGGGATAGAATCGAATCTGATTAAAGAAAGAAAGTCGAATAATATCCTGACTCTTTCCTTAGAAATTTCAAATTAAATACAGTTAGGAATTTTAGATTCCTTAAAGTTCTCCAACTGCCCAAAAAAAGATTCCTACGTGGGGAGACTTTCTCCACGTGGACTATGACCCACCGAATCACCCGGGCCCAAATAAAACACGCCCCAACAGTAATGATTTTTGCACAAGCGAAGAAAGAAAAGAATAAGGCTCGAGGTATTATTTTCCTTCTTTTACATTTGCCCTTCTCCATATTTTGTTATTTTCTAAAACTTTGTATGTTGGAATTGACTCATATTTTTGTGGGTCTGATCAGTAACCACTACGACAGGGTAGTCGGAGGTCTCACTAACCGATGAGCGCGAGAGTTGTAAGGGAGCATTGTCTCCTTGGAAAGTGTAATGTGTATTTGAGCTTGAGAATTTATTAGTAGTCTTGTCTTGAATTTAACTAATGTATTAGGTCTCATGGGTTTATGTTCATGTTATAGTAGTTACTATAAAAATATTATTGGTGTGTGAGTGGTTGTAAAGCGTGAGAGACACATATATAAATAAATCAAACAAACAAAACTAGTCAAATGAGTGAACTTGGTATATCTTGTGTCATTTTTTATTTTTCATCTAATTTATATGATCGTCTATTATTCAATCTTAAAATCTAACATTGTGAAGCATGTACAATATTTTTTTTAACCGACTAAAAAATATAACTTTCAAAACCATAATTTTTTTTTTTTTTTTTTAATTTCAGTGGCACGGAATGGAACGAGACAGGAGTGACCAATTGTACGAATAAAACAGAGCCGATTAACGGATCGTCGTACCCAAATGGTTTACCACCGGCAGCCATTGTTGTGAAAGAAGTGTTGAGTAACATCACAAAACCTGTCAATTTACTTGATATCACAAATCTTTCTCAACTGAGAAAAGATGGACACCCCAGCATTTACAATGATTTTGGCATGGATTGTACACATTGGTGTATTGCAGGTGTTGTAGACACATGGAATGAGCTTTTATATGCAGCTCTCACTTGAGTAGAATACAAAAAAGAAATAATACCCACATTTTACAACATATAATTTATATAATTAAGTAATAAATTAAAAATATTATTTATGTCAAAATGTGTTACTTGTTCTTTGATTACTATTCTTTGAACAAATGATCAAGTTCATATTTTTTTTTGCCACATTGTTATGTGTACCATTATGATGGCAAGTCAATACCGAGCATAAGTTTTTTAGTATGCACCTATGCCTCTTAAGCAAGAATTAATTATTATTATTATTATTTTATTTTTAAATTTATACTTGACATGATTCATTTAAATTTTCAGAACAATAAATTTTATAATTAGTATTACTTTTTAGGTAGTTTATAATATTTATAATTGTATTGACAAAAATTAAATAAATTAATCTTAATTTTGAATTTGAAATTGATTTTTTAAAAGTCAATTTAATCTAATAACTCGGAACGGAGGAAATATTTATTTTGAGAATGAATTATATAAGAATTGTCAGTAAAAAAATTAGTGGTTTACACTATTTACTGCCAATACGCCGTGTAAGTAACCTAAGAGAATCAATTGAAAGACCGCACATGTAATTATCATTCATTATAGTTAAAATGATTAATTACTCCAATGTTAATATAATTTAAATTTCTTGATTTTTTAAAATTGTTTACGTGATAAATAAATATTGAACAATATAAAATATTTATTTTTTTGTTGAAGGATAAGTGTATCTTTGAGCAGAGTCGGTTCTGAATTTTTTAATGCTCATGGTAAATTTTTTCAAGTGTGTCCTTTTAAACAAATTAAACAAAAAAAATAAATAAATTATCAACTAATTAATTTTATTAAAATTATAAGAATTTATAAAAGATAAGGAAGAACACTTTGGGGCCTCATTAAAACCTTGTTTGGGGAAATCCCAATAGAACAAAACCCCAAACGAAGGAAAAAGAGTATCTCGGATTGTAAACATTGCATTAACAAAATATTTATTAAAAGATCCTCTTAAACTTTGTGCAATTTCTTCTTCTTTTTTTCTTTCTTTGTCTCTTGAGATTTCCGGAAAGTTATTTCTTAAAAAATATTTTTTTATTTTTATAATAAACACAACACAATAAAAAATAATAAAACTAATTAACAAAGATCAATAAAACATGAATTTTGAGCATATTTTCTTCCACTTGAAACTTTCAAATATAAAGAACAATAATCCCATCCAAGTTTTCTGTTGAATCAAATAATAAATAAGAAAAAGTTAACAAAGATATGTATTACAATTTACAAAATTTATACATCTAGATTCTATATGTATCTTGTAAAAAAATTACCTTCAAAGAAAGGCACTGGTCTAGATGGTGAATGATTTATTTTCCAACTCTGTTGGAGAAGAGGAGAATTATCGGAAAAAAAATTATTTGCGTTGCATTATGAACTGAGAGGGTCGAATGGTTTTTCTTTCTTTTTGTGGCTAAGAGTCTGTTTTGATACATATTTATTGATTTATTTTATATTATATTTTATAATTAATATGTGACTTCCATACTCAGTACGTTTCTTCTTGAGACTGAGTATATTAAAATTGATTGGATTGATTGGCTACATGAGACAATTTTTTTTTGTTTTATTTTATACTTTTTATACACATATATATAAGTTTATAAAAATTTTTGGATGTAAGACCCCAACTTTTATGAATAAAGATTAATTTTTTTTAAAATATATTTTTGAATATTATGGTGTGGATTTGATATAATATTATAGTTGTGGGTAATATTTATAAATTTTACAAAGTAAGCAAGTTGTTATAAAATATTCGATTGGTCGGGGAATAATCGTTTTAACAGGGAATATTCGTACAATGACACAGTCATTGGTGGACCCCACAAAAAAATTATTATCGGAGTTAGAAAATGACAGAAATATCTTTTTATAAAAATAATGGCGAAAGTTTTACCATTAAACTGTTAAAATAATCGGTGGTAAAAGTACAATAATATGCGTGATTGCATAATAGCATACGACATTGATTATTGATGCTTACGTGAGAAGTCCCTCAGTCATACTCAATTATTGCTACAGTAATTATTGCATAATATCTCTCATATTATTGATTTAATTATTGTCACAATATCACCTGCACAATATTTTATATTATTAAATTGATAATTGAGACGACAAAGTTATTCATATTATTATTTGTATTATTGATGATGTCTAGAAAATTCTGTCGAGGAAAGAAGTTTGGTCACCTAATTGCGCGCCAATATGGAGAAATCCTTATCGGAAAGCCCCCTCTTTCCTAGGAATGATCCGGTTGTTAAATATTGTGAGTTATAATATTAATGATGAATAAGTTTGCGTTGATTAAAGATAAAATTGTTGATAATAATGTTTTCATTATGTTTGGGATTATTAGTGTTGGTGAAAATCGACATTTATTTTAATAATAATTGATTTCTGGATGTTAAATTGACCAAACGGACAATTAATCAGATAAATGAGTAATTAATTGCTATTAGTTCACATGCAAATTACTGTTGGTTCACATGTATGGAACTATTGATTCACATGCATGTACTATTAGGGGAGGTGGTGCAAGATTGATAATACTTGAAAGACTAAATTAAAAATAGAGGTATAGATGAATGTACTATACTGTAATAATTCGAGCCTCTAATCGTGCAATTATCGAAACTATGTTTTCCTATAAATAGAAGCTCATTCTTCTTTCATTCTCACCAATTCACTAAGACTCACAAGAGTAATTATAGAGAGAGAAGCTATAAAGAGAAAGAAGAATAGTATTCTGCTACTTCACTATTGCAGTATCCAGCCTTCTACTAAGGTAAGGTATATTATTTTTAATCAATATTCGTATGAAATAATATTTTCTTCCATACTCTGTAGTATGTAAGTAATATTTTTTTGTTTCGTATTTCTAATTCTACACTCATTTTGTTACAGTATTGCTTCTATACTCCGTGAAATTAGTAGAATATCCTTGAAATTTGCGTTTCATCTAGTATTATTTTACAAGGATATTTTTCTGAACATTCTTGTTAACTTCTAAGCTTTTTATGCCGGAGTACTGTTCACGGGGTACTATTCACAAAGTACTATTCACAGGGTACTATTTACGAAGTACTATTTACAGGGTACTATTCACGAAGTACTATTCATATGGTACTATTCACTCGGGTACTATTTACCTGGGGTACTATTCATGAAAAAAATTGATTTTTTTTCTGTCCAAATTATTTTTGATACAATATTATTCATGAATTTTACTTCACAAAGTAGTATCATGTTGATAATTTGGAAATTATTGAATTCTGGATAAATTAAATTATAAATATTTAAAAATTTATCCTTTGCTTTCTTTTAATTGAATTCTTATATCATTTTCATCATCCTCATGCTTATATTATGATGAAAGTCATCTTTGGCCCGTAATGCATAGATGGACTGTTGATTGGTACAATTATGACCAGGGATCATTTGGTATAATCATGACCCGTAATGTTACAAATGATGTTGTAAGACCCCGAATTTTGTGAATAAAGATTAATTTTCTCAAAATATTTTTTTAAGTATTATGGTATGGATTTAATATAATGTTATAGTTGTGGGTAGAATTTATAAATTTTTCAAAGCATGCAAGTAGTCATAAAATATTTGATTGGTCGGGGAATATTCGTTTTAACAGGGAATATTCGTACGACGACAAAATCATTGGTGGACTCTACAACGAAATTATTGTCGGAATGAGAAAATGATAGAAATATCTATTTATAAAAATAACGACGAAAGTTTTACCGTTAACTATTGAAATACCCAGTGTTATAAGTAGAGTAATACGCGTGGTTGCATAGTAGGACATGGTATTAATTATTGATGCTTACGTAAGAAGTCACTCAGTTTTGTTCAATTATTGCTACAGTAATTGCTGCATAGTATCTCATGTTATTTGATTCAATTATTGTCGATATTTTATATATTATTAAATCAATAATTGAGACGATACAGTTATTCATATTATTATTTGCAATATTGACGATGTCTAGAAAATTCTATCGAGGAGAGGTTTGGTCACCTAATTGCGCACTAATAGGGAGAAATCCTTATTGAAAAGCCTCCTCTTTCCTGAGAACGACCTGGTTGTTAATATTACGAATTATAATAATGATGAATAAATGCTGTTAAAAATATTGAGGGGATTTTTTATGAAGTATTTATTATAATTTTTGCTTATTTTATGGACCCCCATTTTCCCATTTTTCAAAATAATCAGTAGAAAATTATTTAATATAATAAATGTGGGGCCACATATGGGGTCCATGGGTGGAAGAAAAACTAAAAATGGTTATATATATATATATATATATATATATATATATATAGAATCTGGGAAAGCAGGGGGTGGGGGAGGAAACCTTCAGGTAAGGGAAGGTATTATTTTTATTATTATTATAATATATATATATATATATAAATATATTATATATATATATATATATTATAATAAGTTTTATTTTTTATGAAAAAATAGAATATATTATATTATATATAAAATTTTTATTTTACTTGAATATTATATTCTTATTTTAAAAAAAAAGACGTCTGTGAAAATTTAGAAACCAGCCCGTGAACTTCATTAGAATATTAACTGTGCATCCATGATTTCTAAAATTCAAATAGTATCCTTTCCATTCTCCTATAAATAAGATGATTAGTTAGAATTGAAAATCACACCAGAATAAGAGAATTCTTCTTCTATAATATTGAGCGTATTTCTATCGAGTTTTAGAAAGCTTTGAGCATAGAAAATAGTAAAAGTTTTATTCAAGAATATCCTCGCTATACTAGTTGGAATACTCTTCTTTTCAAGGTAAGGGGTATTATTTATTTCATATTCGCTTACGATATTATTTTTCGTATTCGTAAGAAATTTTATTTCGTTCAATATTCGCAATAAATATTATTTTTGTTTAATATTCGTAATGAATATTATTTTCGTTTAATATATTTGAAGGGATGTTATTTTTGTTCAATATTCATATGAAATAATATTTTCTTCCATACTCTATAGTATTTAAGTAATATTATTTCGTTTCAGATTTCGAATTCTATACTCATTTTGTTAAGTTTTGGGCTTCATATTATTATTTGCATTATTGACGATGTCAAGAAAGTTCTGTCGAGGAAAGGGGTTGGTCACCTAATTGCGCGCCAATAAGGAGAAATCCTTATCGAAAAGCCCTCTCTTTTTTGGGAATGATCTGGTTGTTAAATATTGTGAGTTATAATATTAATGATGGATAAGTTTGTGTTGATTAAAGATAAAATTGTCGATAAAAATATTTCCATTATGTTGGGATTATTAGTGTTAGTGGAAATCGATATTTATTTCGATAATAATTGATTTTTGGATGTTAAATTGACCAAACGGGAAATTAATCGGATAAATGAGCAATTAATTGTTATTAGTTCACATGCAAATTACTGTTGGTTCACATGTATGGAACTATTGATTCACATGCATGTACTATTAGGGGAGGTGGTGCAAGATTGATAATACTTGAAAGACTAAATTAAAAATAGAGGTATAGATGAATGTACTATACTGTAATAATTCGAGCCCCTAATCATGCAATTATCAAAACTATGTTTTCCTCTAAATAGAAGCTCATTCTTCTTTCATTCTCACCAATTCACTAAGACTCACAAGAGCAATTATAGAGAGAGAAGCTATAGAGAGAAAGAAGAAGAGTATTCTGCTACTTCACTATTGCAGTATCCAGCCTTCTACTAAGGTAAGGTATATTATTTTTGTTCAATATTCGTATTAAATAATATTTTCTTCCATACTCTATAGTATGTAAGTAATATTATTTCGTTTTGTATTTCTAATTCTACACTCATTTTGTTAAAGTATTGCTTCTATACTCTGTGAAATTAGTAGAATATCCTTGAAATTTGTGCTTCATATAGTATTGTTTCACAAGGATATTTTTCTGAACATTCTTGTTAACTTTTAAGCTTTTCATGTCGGTGTACTATTCACGGGGGTACTATTTATAAAGTACTATTCACGGGGTACTATTCATGGGGTACTATTCATGAAGTACTATTCACGAGGTACTATTTACCCGGGGTACTATTCATGACAAAAATTGATTTCTTTTCTGTCGAAATCATTTTTAATACAATATTATTCATGAATTTTACTCCACAAAGCAGTATCATGTTGACAATTTGGACGTTATTGATTTCTAGATAAATTAAATTATAAATCTTTAAAAATTTATCCTTTGATTTCACTTAATTGAATTCTTATATCATTGTCATCATCCTCATGCTTATATTGTTATGAAAGTCATCTTTGGTCCGTAGTGTATAGATGGACTTGGTATGATTATGACCAAGGATTATTCGGTATAATCATGACCGTAATGTTACAAATGACGTGGTAAAAGTCCTCATTGGCCCGTAGTGCATTGATGGACAGTTGTTGGAATGATCATGACCATTGACGAAAATACGAATATCCTTGGTCCGTAGTGCATGGATAATTTATGGTCGTGATACTAATGAATATCCTTGGCCATAGTGCAGGGGTGATTCGATGATGTGGATTATTTATTAACCTGAGTCTCAACGATAAATTTGATGATAAACCTTTTAAATCATAGAAGATAGTAGATTTTATGCTCTACTTGACTCTTCTAAAGGATTGCTTCTTTCGCTGCAGTTAAACTTGATGTCCATTGTATTTTATCAGTTTAACACTGTTGGAGGCTAACGATAATTTATCCTACATCATCTTAGTCATAATATTTCTTACTGGGCTAGTTGAGCTCACCCTTTGCTTTCATTGTTCTCTTCAGGAAATGAGAATATAGCTGTGACTAGTCGGGGAACGGAGTGGCAATGTTTGTATTAGTAGTCCTCACTATTCTGTGAAATAGTGTGATAATAAATGTATTGAGGATTTATTTTGAGTTTGAATACTGTCAAGAAGACAATATTTGTATTAAAACTCACAGCTCATGTTGTATATTTAAGTTTGTATTTGTATTCTGTACCATGTATTTGGCAACTCAAAATGGGTGATGTATACCTATTTTGGAGGCGTCACAGATGTGGTAAAAGTCTTCATTGTCCCGTAGTGAATTGATGGATAGTTCTTGGTATGATTATGACCAGATATTATTTGGTATGATCATGACCATTGGTGATTACACGAATATTCTTGGCCCGTAGTGCATGAATAATTCATGGACGTGATACTAATGAATATCCTTGGCCCGTAGTGCATGGATAATTCAGTGATGTGGATTATTTATTGAGCCGAGTCTCAGCGATAAAGTTGATGATAAGCTTTTTAAATCGTAGAAGATAGTAGATATCATGCTCTATTTGACTCTTCTAATGGATTGCTTGTTCCTCTGCAGTTAAACTTGTTGTTTATTATCAGTTTAACACTGTTGAAGGCTAACGATAATTTATTCTGCATTATCTTGGTCATAATATTTCTTACTGGGTTAGTTGAGCTCACTCTTTTGATTTCATTGTTCTCTTCAGGAAATGAGAACGTAGCCGGGACTAGTCGGGGAACGGAGTGATGGTCTGAGATGGTGGCTATAGTAGTCCTCACTATTCTATGAAATAGTGTGATAATAAATGTAATGAGGACTCTATTTGAGTTTGGATATTGTCTAGAAGATAATATTCATGTAAAAACTCTCAACTACGCTTTTGTCGTATTGTATAAAAGAATTTTGTATTTGATTTCTGTACCATATATTTGGTGACTCAGAATGGGTGACATATACCTATTTTTGGGGCGTCACATTAGACCCCCTCAGTTATGGGCCCCCGACTGTAGCCCTGGCCCAAGGCCGACTCTGTCTTTGAGCCAATTTTTATGTAATCGAGATTAAATTCTTCTTTAACCAATCTAATTAAGCACTCCCAAGTCAACCTCATACATTTAAGAGAATTCTCCGGCTTGTAAATTTGAGAACTTATCCCCAAGGAGAGTGTTTTGGCGCACTTCTCCATCAAGCTACGAATGCATGCAATGGTCCTTAATACTAGCTTCGTCACATTTTTTATTTTCTTAAATAGAAAAAGGCAAAATTTTAATACGGGAAAAAACTACCAGAATTCAAAAGACTTGGATCCTAGATTGTAATAATTTTAAACCAAAACTATAACATATAACTATTACTCTCCTCCTTCTAAACCAAAAATACATTTTAACTCTTTTTTTGTCAATTCGTAAAATTTTAAATATTACTACACACTTGTTGATCGATTTCACAATCAAAACATACATGCAAGTATACACGGTTAACAAGTAATAAAGTGAAAGTAAAGTATCATTCCCACGAGGAATTATTTAATATAAATCACCAAGTACTAGTTCTCAACCAAACTAATTTAATTTAAACAATCGATTTAATGTTGTGAATAAAAATATATAATTAACCTACTACTACTACCACTAGTTGAATATCAAGTTATGGAGATTTAAGATCACAACTTCACTTATTACTTCATATATATTAAAACACTTTGTTAGTTCCCAGTAGGCACCATATAGATCTAGAAGGGGGGGGGGGGTTGAATAGATCCTTTTTAATTTTAAATAATTTTCTCGTTGATTTTGTATTGCTCATGAATTAAAATATGACAAACATAAGAATCTTTTCAAGCACAACGGAATAAGTAAAAGATCCCCTTCATTGATATATTCATAATCAGACATACATTGTTCGTAGAGTTAATTCAGTAGTAAGCAGTTAAAACATATATAGCAGTTATAGCAGTTAATGTACATAATGTAAATGACATAAAGTAAAAGACATAAGGGGTTTTAAGTAGTTCAGAGACTCAAGCTCCTAATCCACTCTTCTGCTTTCAACTACCAGGATTTATACTAAGGAAGGGCAGCACCCTGAATCAATAAGATTCCTTTAAGGCTAGCAGTCTTGGAACTTTAGTTCACTAAGAACTCTTCAAGGCCAGCAGCCTTGGAACTCCTCTAGATCTCTAGGAACTCTTCAAGCCCAGCAGGCTTGGAACTTCTTTTTAGTCCCTCTGGACAAGGACCCCTCTGGCCCTGGCTTCTTGTTGTTGAGTTGTTGTTGTTGTTGGTGCTGAGATGCTAAGATGTCTTTAAACACTGAACATCTTCTGTACTTAGCAGCTTGGTGTGGTCCTCTTTGCATTCTGCTTCGAGTCTGGACCACATCTTCTTTGGTGCAACTGATCTTCTTCTGTTCTGCTCATTTTCATATGATGTCAGCTGTGTACCATCACCATCTGGATTTGCTAAGTCTTTGAACTTTTAGTAAACTTCGTTTGGCACTTAGTAATCCCTGAACCCTTCTTAAATGTTTTGCAGACATGATTCTGCTTATATTCTTTTTCAACTTTTGGTTCATGGTGATCTGTAGAGTGGCTCTCTCGATCTTCTTTATACTCTGCTACTTTTCTGAATGCTATCTCCTTGGCCTTCTCGACTCTCAGCTTGGCTTCCATCTTTAGTGGCATTCTCATCTTTGTTGAGTGAAGCTCTAGTCTATTTAAGTCCTTCTTCAAAGCTGCTTCACTTCCACCTATATAGTCTCACTGTCAATGAGACTTGTTCTATTAATCTTTGGTGGAATTCGTAGAGTCAACAATAGCATTCCAACAACTCAACAATTTTGCAACTTAGCAATCATTAGCACTCTTGATCTTTGAAGCTCATTCTGATTTATACTCCTTGCCAATCTTCCCATTGGAAAGTAGCTGTTGAAATCTATTCAAATTGCTTTATAGATCTCAAGTTGTTTGGTGTAGACTGCAGATGTGACATGACATGACTTTCTGACACTGCAGTCTATTGTTTCACCTACCCCGTCAGAGATGTCACTTTGATGTCTCGGGCAGGTCGACGACTTTATTTCCCCCTTCTAATTTCTAGATCAGAGGTTGTCCTTTTGCATCGATGCTCTCAATAAGCTCTTGTCCGAATACCAACCTTCAGATTAAACCATTGCCAATGCTTCAATCTTCGGATGATCGAACTCTATGATTCTGATGCATGCATTTCTTGGACCTGATCGTATTGTCTAGTTGATGGTAGAGACAACACTACGATCTTGAAGACTATTCATTGGATCTGCAATGTAGAACACTTCTTGCTTCTCTTGTACAGTGCTTCAACACTTTTGTTTGCTTCAACTGCTCTCAGATACTAATGGCTTGATTCTTTGTTCTGGCCCCTTCTGAATAACAGGACACTTCAGATTTGTGGCGTGTCTAGCTCGCTTTCTCCTTGTGATCTCCCGTTCACTTATCATCAATGGACTAACCCAATGCTTAATCACTTTAGCCTTGTTCTTCAGAGGCTGACAGTATCTTTGTGTACTTCGTTTGGCAAACACTACGATCCGGGTTGCGTCCAAGATCATGGTCTTCTATTTTCTTGACAACTACTGTACTTGCTGACTTTCCTTAGTCAGTTACTGAAGTATTCTTTTGATCAACTTGTGGAAGACTTCATCTCGAATGGCTTCACGACTCAATCTGGATGTTAATTGAGTTGGTGCTTAGGTCTTCTGCTAGCTTACATGCCATTTGTTAAGTGTTCTCTGGTTTCCTTCAGTTGGGATGTATCTTTGCAGTACCAACTAGAGGCTTTGTTCCTTTGGATATTCTGGGAGTGCTCATTTATTGAGAATTGTGTTTACTCTACGATTCTGCCTTGGCGTTTTGAGCACATCTGTTAAAGCCTTAGTTCTGTACTCTACGATTCTACCTTTGGCTGTGCAGACACTACGACTCCGAGATCAGATCTTGACACTCTACGATTTCTGTCTTTGTACTTGTTGTCTTCATCTGATCTTGCTTGACTACGATCTCTGCCTTTGATACAATCAGTAGACTCTTCAACTCTGAGTGTAGTCTATGATTCTTAACATGGCTTCGGCAGGCTGTGTCTACGATTCTGAACATGACTTCCTCAGCAGACTACGATTCTGAGGAAGTTCTACTCGACACACTACGATCCTTCCTCGTCTCTCCTGGCAGTCTATGAACTCCGAGATCTACTATCTTGCAGACTACGATTCTGCCTCGATAGCTCTCGAGTTTTCCTCGACTCTCCTGGAAGACTACGATTTCTGGTGCAGTGCCCGATGATCAGACAAGCCTATCTATTACATCATAAGATCAACCTAACATGCTTGATCTTTCTATATTTATAGTCCTTTTTCATCATTTCTTTTCAAGGACTTTACAAAGCTATTTTGCTTATGTAGGATCAACCTAACATATTTGATTAATTCATTCTAAGTCCTTGTACATATGTTTCTATAATCTATCAGAGGACTTTACAACTTTTCTTAATGCAAGCATACTTGCATATTCATTCATATATATATATATATATATATCATAATCAAATCATATGTGAATAGGAATATCATTCACATGCTTATTCCTAACAATCTCCCCCTATTTGATTATGACAAAAACAATAAGTGCATATGCATGTTATGAATGAATCTTATATACAGTGAGCAACACTATTTCTAAAATAGATAATTATGAATGTCATTTATAATGATATGGAATTTAATACACTATGACATTTTACATCCTGGATCCAGAACATACCTAACTAGTTAGAGATGTACCTCTTTGGCTCCATGTATGTTTCCAAGATGTCTGTTGATCAGCTATTCATCTATTTGATTTGTTTGCTCCTGCTCCCCCCGGGATGTTGACTTTATTTATTTTGTCTGCCCCTCTTCTTCTGGTTTTGGCTTCCCCTCAGCCTCTGGCTCATCATCCTTTGGCTCCCCCTTAGATGATGACTCAACTTCTTCTTGTCCTGCCTTCTTCTTTTTTTCCTTCTGCTCTTCTCGCCCTTTCTTGAGTGCCTCTTACTCTGCCTCTTTCTATGCCTCTTTTTCTCCCCCTTTTTGTCATTAATCACTTAGGAGAACTGGTCCATTTTGGACATAAGCTGCTTCATCAGATAGGAGGAGTTAGCAACTTCAAACTTGAGTTCTTGTTGGCTCAGCTCAAGTTGCACGGAGAAAGACTGATTCATGTTATCAATCTTATCAGAGAGGACTTGGAGTTGTTCTTCATTTGCCTTCTGTGCTCGTAGTGCATCTGCCTTCTGATCATTCATAGCCTTCAGATAGATGTGATCTCTCTCTTTAATTTTGAGAGATACATCCGCCATCATTGCTTGGAGTCTATCTTGAACTGAATTATCTCCAGCTGTTATCAACCTCTTTGATTCTTCATGGATTAGAGATATCTTCTCAAATAGCTCATCAGAGTTTTTCATCAGCTCCTGCTCCATAGGAATTTGGTCATTTGGTTGGGCAGCCTCTTATTGAACACCAGATTGGACTCTACGATTTTCATCCTTGGACAGATTTTCGAAGGTATTGAGAATCTGAACAATCATTAAGTACCAATCGCTATTGGTGGATAAAGAAATATTAGGCAATTATGCTTGAGCAGATGGAGGCTTCTCATTTTGGACTTGAACGCCATTAGTAGTAGAGTGAACAGACTCTACGATTATTTCCTTGGTTATGATCTTTCTTCCTTCAGAATCCACTCTACGATCATAAGGAATATAATGGTTGCCAGCATTTCTGTAGACTTTGTAGTGTGGCTTGTCTTTGATCATCATTTTTGCATCACTCTTCAACTTTCGGAAGTTTTGACCCACTAGTTCTAGTCTTGGAATTTTTGGAAGTACTTCTGGTGGTTCATTCGAGGCTTCCACTTCTATTCTTCTTCATTCTAACTCCATATTTCCGAATGGAGAAATGATAGGATGATCTTACGGTTCTTCCGATTCTGATGTGCGTGGTCGAGATCTTTCTCCATTTCTTCTCTTCTTGAGCTCGAAACATTCCCGAACTCATGTTGGCTTTCTATTTCTTCCTCGATCCATTAGTGAATTCTTCTTGTTGTGTTTCATTTCCTGACCCATCTTCACTAAGATCTTCCTTGGATTCATCTTCTTCATCATCACTTAATTCAATGACTGCAGTAGAGTGATCATTCTTCTTTTTGGAGGCAAATTGAGCAAGTAGTCTGTAGCTCTTTCTCCTCCTTGGAGGTTCAACTATAGGAGAGTCATACTCTTCTTCCTACGAACTCCCTTGAGGTTTAGCATTAGAAGGGGCATGTCCTTCTCCTTCAGAATCATCATTTGACCCATCATGAGGGCTTGTTGGAGCATTTGCATTTGAAGATGCAGTTGAGTCATCTTGTAGCTTTTCCTCATCATCAGAGTGAATACTCTGAGAGTTAGCTATAGGGCTTGCATATTCATTTTCATCAGAAGGGTTTACATTTTCTTTCATGAATCCAGCTCCACTTTCATCGCTAGATTTGTTCTTTGGGGACTCAGTCTTAAGACTATCAGTTCCCTTTTCTTCTTCTGACTCTACGTTCTCCTTTTCGTCAGATGTACTTTCTTGGGAAACTGGGGTTAGTTTGTTTTCCACCTTAGCTCTCTTTCTTGATGGCCCTTGAAGCAATCTGTTACTTCTCCTCTTAGCGATTTCTGTAGTCAGGACTTTTTCTTCTTCAACCTTGTGTTCCATGGAGAGATTTTTTGGTAGGGCCTCATTTTTCCTCACACCTTTGGATTTCTTCTTGGCTAGTGTGGTTGCTGCTAGTACAGAGTCACCAGATTCAGAACTTTCCACCTCTTTTGCCTTTCTTTTCTTAGCAAAGTTCTTTCTGTTGCCCCTAGTTGTTATTAGTCGCCTATTTTCCTTTGGGTTCTACTTCCATTTTATTAACAGCTGAGGAGACATTACTTTGTGAACATTTAGAGGCTCTCCTTCATCATCCTTGATTTTGTTTCCCAGCTTCTTCTTTAGCACTATACTCAACAGTCTTCCATGAAACACCTTTGTCAGGGGTTTTTCTGTAGACTTCTTCAACTCAACCTTTTTTACCCATTTGGAGATCTGATCAAACAGGATAACTCCAAAGTTGATTCGCTTCTTCAACACTATTGTAGACATAATCTTCAATTGTTGATCAAGCACAGTGTCATGTGCCGTATCCTTGCATAGTATACATTTGCCTATTATCTCAGCAAGGAACTCGAATTCCTCAGGAAACTCCTTCTTCTTCATGTCCTTTAGACTAGGGTTACTTTGGTACCGCATTAGCCTCTTTCCTTCTTCAATGTCGACTTCATCAAGGTTTATCAGACCTTGATTGGGAAATCCTAGACATTGATTGATGTCTGATGCTCTTATCTTCGCACTTCATCCTTTCACCTTAGTGGTGAAAAGCTTAGAATTTTATTAAAGCATTTGAGTAGAATTCGCTTCACTAGCTCTCAGATATATTCGGAGTGTTTGTCTCCAAGCACTTTCGAGAACCCAACCTTCTTTATAAGGTCAAATATGTCCTTGAACTTCGTTTCTAATCTTTTAAACTTTTTAAAGCCGAGTTGGATTCCTGTTATAACTCGTCATTCTACCATTTGAAGAGTTCAAGGTATATGGGTATATGATTCAGAGAGATTTATGAGAGATAGCTGATTGTGATTTGGGTTCTGGAGGTTTAATTAATTTAAGCTTCAAAGAGGATTCTAGGGTTTGAAAATGGGAGGGAGAGAGGTTCGATAGTTTTTGGTATCTGTTTGCAGATTTTGAATTTGTCTTTATGGCAGTTCCTTCTGACTCTGCATACGCTGTGATGTGTCAACTAGCCATTGGTTGCACGATGCCCAGTAATGAGCTATAACTCCCCCATTAACTCTTCAGTTTAATGTCCCTTTTTAAAACAAATTGTCGTCAATAACGTGGATTGACCGTTGACCATCTTGGTTCGTAGAGTAGCATGGTAAGGCAGCTATGGACTCTACATTTTCCTTTGTTGACTCAACGATAAACTTTTGAGAGATGCTGCAGTGGATGGTTTTGACATTAATCCTCATCTTAAAACTTCATAGCTTGATCACTGATGTACCCCAAGCCAGTTTGGGCACTTAAGTTCTGAGATGCGTTTGCATGATATCTTTCCAAACTGTATTTGAACTTATCTCTCTCGTAATTTGAATGGTTGAGCAATTATCCCATTCTTTCAAGCTCCTCATGAGTTAGAGTAGCCTCTTGTAAGACTGCGATCATCGAGTCTGTTTCTACGATCGCTGAGGTTGCACTACGATCGTTGAGGTTACATCACGATCGTTGAGTTCTCTTCAAACTCTACTCTACGATCGTTGACTGTCTTGGTCCTTGAGATGAACTTGATCAAGCAATCCTTCTGGGTTAAGGTAGCTCAGGAAGGGTCAACCTCTTAGAGTGAGCTAAGGGTCAGGTTTGTCCCTGAGGCGCTTTCCAGATGAAGTACTTTAGAAGTAATTTGCACTGATATCTCATTTGACCTTTTCTGATTGGGAAGTCCTCTACCAACTTTAGACAATTGCATTTGCTTTAATCATGGTGTCCTCCTGCTCTTACACTACGATCAGATGTTTCATCGTAGGCACTCCACGATTTTGAGTTGGGTGGCTGATAGGTTATTAGTAGTACATTTTGAGACGTTCCTACTGACTATGGATCTTCATTTGGTTCATCAGCCACAAAGTTTTGGGACTCTGTAGCTGGTACATTTCTTCATAGTATATCTCAGTGCTGTTGTTCCTTAACAGATCACTGCTTTCCCATGTTTATACTGTCTTCTCAATGAGGTATGATTTCCCTTTTTTTTCATGTGCGTTAGGAGGCATCCTTGCATGTTTCTTTCTGACTGGAATCATTTCTGACAATTAAATCTTTTTACATTGTAGACATGGATATCTCCAGCACTGATCATTCTACGATCATTTGACAGCACTATGAATGTAGTCTTCTTTTACAGTTTGTATTAGTGGAGTTCTTCTCCCTTAATAAGTTCCTCATGTTTAATGCTCGATGATCCTCTGGTGCACTTCTTTGAGGACAAGCTTTGCATGCTTGAGCATCTAAGACCCTTTTTCATCTTTAGATGAATGGCTTGCTTTCATATAAAGATCAGCAGCCATGTGATCTTCATTTAGAATAGCTCAGCAGGTCTTCAAGGACAGGCTTTGACATATAGGAGTTTTATTAGAAATATTTCTGAACAGTCCTAAGCCTTCTGCTGATTGAATCTTCTTGACTAAAGTCTTTTTCTTCACCAAGTACCGCATTCCTTTCTATTGGCGTACCCATGGACTAAATGGGTCCTGCTTGAGTTAGTTTTCTAAACCTTTGTTCCTCATATATTTGGATAATCATCATATTGATCACCACCAGTCATACTCATGCATGTAACTAATTTAGATAATACATTTTGAGATGCATGATGGTGAGTGTGTGTAAGATTTGCTATTTTAATAAAACACTCTTTTCCTTTGATGGTTTCATCATTTGCTAGGTTATGTTCACATGGTTTAAATGTTCACAGAGTGAGAATCAACTCTACGATTTATTAGTATCTAGTTGATTCATGGAGGTTATCAATTTCTATGAATCTTCAAGATACTCTTGTAGAACTGATCATACTCTGTGTGTTATTAAACACTTAGACCATAGGTTGTACATACATACTAACCCATCAACAAAGATTACTTCACATAAAATTTATTTAACCTGTGATGCTCTTATGACCCATTTCAGATTTCTTTCACGATGTCATCTTCAACCTAAAACTTGGATGGAGAGAAAGTTTATAGGCATTTGAGTTTCCACCCTCAGTGTACTTTCTTTCTTCACCTTTTTAGGTAGATTATGATTCCTTGAAAGAATATTGTTATAGTTCATAAGGGGGTGCAATTATGATGTACATATTTATATTTGTGAGGAACCGTACCTTTTGATTGTCAGTTTCTTAACAGTCATTTATCTTAGATATACTGAGTTTAGGCATTGATGTGCATAGTTTCTCATTTTCTCCTGACAGCTAGTTGCTCCAGTTGACTTTCAATCAATCAGTTGTGGTCTTGAAGATACAAGCTAAGAGAATATTAACATCTTTAGTTCTTTGACATCCTTGAGTTTACAAGGTTTACATCCAGCTGCTGGTTGGCAAGATACATGTTTGAGAAGTTCTTCTTTCTTATTTGGATAAGTATTTTTTAGCTTGTGTGGCCTTTTCATCTTTTTAGGCTGGTAGATGTTTGACTCTTTTCTTTTGATGTCTTTTGAGCTTTCTAGCCTGGTCTTCAGACTACAAGATTGACCACGAGCAAGGATTGGTCTTGTTGATATGATAATCAAGAACATGGACCAATCTGAGCAGCTTCAGGTGTATATACACATTTACCTATACACAATATTTCCAACGTGTGAGTTCATCTGCATATAACAAGTGACTTACTACTAAACTAAGTTTAGAACAATGTTTGCGCCTAGGATCAGACTCAAAGCGATTAGCTTTTGAATATAGCATGAGAACCTGCTCTGATACCAATTGTTAGTTCCTAGTAGGCACCATATAGATCTAGAAGGGGGGGGGGGGGTTGAATAGATCCTTTTTAATTTCAAATAATTTTCTCGTTGATTTTGTATTGTTCATGAATTAAAATATGACAAACATAAGAATCTTTTCAAGCACAACGGAATAAGTAAAAGATCCCCTTCATTGATATATTCATAATCGTACATACATTGTTCGTAGAGTTAATTCAAGAAGAGCGCTTAAAACATATATAGCAGTTATAGCAGTTAATGTACATAATGTAAATGACATAAAGTAAAAGACACAAGGGGTTTTAAGTAGTTCAGAGACTCAAGCTCCTAATCCACTCTTCTGCTTTCAACTAGCAGGATTTCCACTAAGGAAGGGTAGCACCCTGAATCAATAAGATTCCTTTAAGGCTAGCAGCCTTGGAACTTTAGTTCACTAAGAACTCTTCAAGGCCAGCAGCCTTCGAACTCCTCTAGATCCCTAGGAACTCTTCAAGCCCAGCAGGCTTGGAACTTCTTTTTAGTCCCTCTAGACAAGGACCCCTCTGGCCCTGGCTTCTTGTTGTTGAATTGTTGTTGTTGTTGTTGGTGCTGAGATGCTAAGATGTCTTTAAACTCTGAACATCTTCTGTACTTAGAATCTTGGTGTGGTCCTCTTTGCATTCTACTTCGAGTCTAGACCACATCTTCTTTGGTGCAGCTGATCTTCTTCTGTTCTTCTCATTTTCATATGATGTCAGCTGTGCACCATCACCATCTGGATTTGCTAAGTCTTTGAGCTTTTGTTAAACTTCGTCTGGCACTTAGCAATCCCTGAACCCTTCTTGAATATTTTACAGACATGATTCTGCTTCTGTTCTTTTCCAGCTTTTGGTTCATGGTGATCTGTAGAGTGGCTCTCTTGATCTTCTTTGTAATCTGCCACTTTTCTGAATGCTATCTCCTTGGCCTTCTCGGCTCTCAGCTTGGCAGCCATCTTCGGTGGCATTCTCATCTTTGTTGAGTGAAGCTCTAGTCTATTTAAGTTCTTCTTCAAAGCTGGTTCACTTCCACCTATGTAGTCTCACTGTCACTGAGACTTGTTCTGTTAATCTCTGGTGGAACTTGTAGAGTCAACAATAGCATTCCAACAACTCAACGATTCTACAACTTAGCAATCATCAGCACTCTTGATCTTTGAAGCTCATTCTAATTTATACTCCTTGCCAATCTTCCCGTTGGAAAGTAGCCGTTGAAAGCTATTCAAACTTCTTCATAGATCTCAAGTTGTTTGGTGTAGACTACAGATGTGACATGACATGACTTTCTGACACTGCAGTCTACTGTTTCACCTACCCCATCAGAGATGTCACTTTGATATCTCAGGAAGGTCGACGACTTTATTTCCCCCTTCTAATTTCTAGATCAGAGGTTCTCCTTTTACATCGATACTCTCAATAAGCTCTTGTCCGAATACCAACCTTCAGATTGAACCGTTGCCAATGCTTCAATCTTCGGATGACTGAACTCTACGATTCTGATGCATGAATTTCTTGGACCTGATCGTAGTGTCTAGTTGACGGTAGAGCCAACACTACGATCTTGAAGAGTGTTCATTGGATTTGCAATGTAGAACACTTCTTCCTTCTCTTGTACAGTGCTTCAACACTTACATTTGCTTGGTTGCTCTCGAATCTTGATGGCTTGACTCTTTATTCGGCCCTTCCTCGAATAGCAAGAAGACACTTGATTTGTGGCGTGTCCACTCACTTTCTCCTTGCGATCTCCCGTTCACTTATCATCAATGGACTGACCCAATGCTTAATCACTTTAGCCTTGTTCTTCAGAGGCTGACAGTATCTTTGTGTACACTCCATCAGTTCCTTCTTTGTTTGGCAAACACTACGATCCAGGTTGATTCCAAGATCGTCGTCTTCTATTTTCTTGTCAGCTACTGTACTTGCTGACTTTCCTTAGTCAGTTACTGAAGTCTTCTTTTGATCAACTTGTGGAAGACGTCATCTCGAATGGCTTCATGACTCAATTTGGATGTTAATTGAGTTGGTGCTTAGGTCTTCTGCTAGCTTACATGCCATTTGTTGAGTGCTCTCTGGATTCCTTCAGGTGGGATGTATCTTTGCAGTACCAACCAGAGCCTTCGTTCCTTTGGATATTTTGGGAGTGCTCATTTATTGAGAATCGTGTTTACTCTACGATTCTGCCTTGGCGTTTTGAGCACATCTGTTAAAGCCTTAGTTCTGCACTCTACGATTCTACCTTAGGTTGTGCAGACACTACGACTCTGAGATCAGATCTTGACACTCTACGATAAGCTATGCAATAAGATCCGTTGCAATCTTAAACAAGAAATTTAGTTCATTGTTATTGAATTAAAATCAAGAATCCACAATTGAATAAACATTAAAAGACAAGAATAGAAGTAGAGTAAAGAATGAAATCTATTGTCTACAAATCTGATGCTCCACTCTTGCTCCTGCTCTTGATCTTCAATGATCTCCAAGTTTCTTTAATCTCCAACAATCTAATAGAAACAAGGGTTTATGTTCTAATCTATTAGAGTGTTTGATCTAATCTAATCTATCTAATCTCCCTTATTCTATGCCTCCCATCATATATTTAAAGGTTACAAGTCCAATTTTTAGCTTAGGAGGAAACCCAATCCAATTTGGAGTTAAAAAAGTGTCAAAATTCACCCCAAAACGCGTCCAAGTTTGATCAAGCCTTACACCAGCGCCCCAACGCTGCTCACGGTGCTGGGATTCTACCCCCTAGCGCCCCAGCACTGGAAATAGGAAAGGAACGGGCACCCTCGCGCTGGGGCTTTTTTTGGAATTTTCTGCTTTGACGTCCATTTGGGAAAATGGCCATAACGTCTTCGTCCGAACTCCGATTTTAATGATTCAAGATGTTCCGGAAAGAGGAGACATATATCCACAACCTTCATTCTTTGAGTGTTTCAAAATAAGGTCCGGACTAATGTTAAAATTGGCCCTGAAGTGGCTGCTATGTAAATGGCAAGCCAAAAATGCAAATCTAGCAACCCCAAACGTCGATCCAAGTAACTTTTGTTCTAATTCCTACAAAACAATATGAAACATGCATGAATAGACACAAACACTTATAAACTTTCAAAAGATGAAGCTCAAATGCACTCAATTAATAGGTATAAAACTCACTCATAAAATACCCAAACTTAAACCTTTGCTTATCCTCAAGCAAAAACACAAAAGAGCTAAAAATAAATAAACTAACTCAACTACATGAATGCATATGCATGATCTACTTCCTAATATACCTACGAACCCAGTAATAAATCAGTATGATATATAGCAACATGCCATAAAGATACCAATGATACTCAAACCATGACAACCCGAATTTTTATAAGTTATTAAAATAGGAATTTAATAATTAAAATCCTTATTATGAGATGTTTTGAGTTTGAGTATGTATATATATATGCTATATAATTTTGAGATATGTGATCCGGTATGAAGAGTAATATATATATATATATATATATATATATATATATATATATTAGGAAAATGAGGTTAATAGTTAGTTTAACTATTAAAGATAGTAAACGAAGTTGTTGTGAAAAGGAGTATGGTATGAAGGAAATTAACTAAATAATATTGGTTAATTTAAAATTAAGATAATAATTATATTATGAAATAATATAATTTGAATATTAAAATCTTGAATGGCAAAAGTGTTTTTGTGTGAGTTAAATGAAAGGATTTATCCACTTAACTAAAATAGTGAATTAACGTAAATATACATTGTTTTAATGAAATGAGAGATATAATATATGACATATAAATGTAATACTGCTTATGTAATGGCCTAATGTATTATACTATGCCAAGAGAATATAAATTGGTCTATAAATAAATATTGGTGTCAAGACTAATAAATTGAGTTAATATTTAAGATGTGACTAATATATTGATTAAATAAATTATTTTGGGACAATTTATAGATGGAAAGAAATTAATTATTATACATAATAATTGTATAATTTATTAAAATAATGAGTGGGTTAAATATTAATTATTTTACTGAAAATGTTTATTTGAATAGAGATGTTTATTTTAATTATGAATGTGAATTCATAATTGTATGAGAAATAATATAGTTATCTGTATGGATAATTGGAGAAGTGTAAGTGTGCCATTTTTATTTCAATTAAAGGAAGAAGAGGTATAATAGCATATAGTAAAAGGAAAAATAAAAATATACTGAGCAATTGAGCTCTCCCAAACATGGCATTAGACCCTTCATATTTTCCTAACTGATGAGGTCTTTACGTTCTGTAACTGAGTAACCCAATTTAAAAGTCACACTTAAGCCCCATTCTTCAGTTTATTCCCTATACGTTCATTTGCAAAGAGAAGACTGAGTTTTTAGAGAGAGAGTGTGTGTGTGTGGGAATTTTCTGCGAGAATTTAGAAGAAAGCTCAAGCAGAAGAAGATTGATAAAGTAATTGATCATCTAACCAAGCTATGAAGGAATCAAGAGGTAAGAATGAACTTCAAAACTCTTAATTCCTATTTCTTAAGTTTTGCTATATTGAGAGTTATTTTGGTTATAAAAGTGGAGAAGAAATCAATCGTGTTAATTGATTTATAACCTATTAGATGATTTGATAATAGTATGACAAGAATAATTAAACCAATTGATTTCTAAGTTTGTATAAAGAAGAGAATAATTAGTCTTTTGGTTTAATATGTATGCTATTGTCTGTTTAGAGACTAAAATTAGTTATGAATCCATGATTAAAGTTGTAAATTGATGGATATATATTGTTCTTCTCTGAGAAACGAAAACAACAAAGTTTAAACGGATTGATTTGGTTGAATAACGAATTCGTGGTGAATGAATTCGCTAAATATGTTTAAAATATGAAAATAGTGTATGAACATGTGTTTTGGGTAAAATTTTAGGTTGGTTAATGTTTTTATAAATTGTTAGAATTCTATTATGTTGTAGTTCTATGAATTACGAATCCATAGAATCGAAAACGGACTAATTTAGATGTGTATAACTCAAGTTATGAAGATTAGTAGGAGAAAAGGGTCAAAAATCTCAAAACACTGTAATCTGGGCGAAGCTTTACGCGCCGCGCCCTAGAGAGAACACGAGCATGGTAGATGGATGGCATGGCATGGGGAGTTGTACTGAGGAAATGGCGCTGCCGTGCCATCATTGTGTTAATCTGTGATCGCTTTGACCTATCTTGGTAAAATGACAATAACGTTTTCATACGAACTCCGATTGAGATGATTTGGAACGAGGACGAATAGACCTACAACTTTCATTCTTTATGTTTTTTAATTTGAGGTCTGGAACAGGGGTCAAAATGGTCATTTGTAGGACTGTTGTGTTTTCGGGGACAATCGGAGGGAGCCGGGCATGCACGTATGCAAGTGTAGTGCTCTTGACGATAAAAGATGTTTTAAGTTATAAAACATGAATATTATGAAGTATAATGATGCTTAACATTAATAAATGATATATTAGATAAGTTGTATACACACACAAGAGAGACAAATTGGGCGTGTGACGAATAAACGTCGAAACGCCGTGATAAGTGTTAATGAAAGTAAAAAGTGTTTTAAATCAATTAAAATGAACATTATAAGATATGAAATGGGTTTAATATAAAATCTATAATGATTCTTAGTAAGACTTAAACACTTGAATGAACTTCGAATATGAAATACAGTGAGATATAAGTTGAAAGTTAACACAATCAAATTGAACATTGTGTATCTGTGATAGGAAGAGTTATGAGGCATAGAGTAAAGTTTATATTACAACTACTATGCGTTGCTATGTGACTAATAGTTAATGTGAATGTTTATATAATTGTGTAGGGCACATGAAGTGCAGATATCTGTAAGCTGTTAAACTGTTATTAGTAAACAACGATCAAGGCAAGTCTTTCAGTTCCTATTTGCTATGTGAACTTGGTGATTAACTTTTTTAAATCTTTATTGCAAAGAGCATGATGTGTTATATATATGTTGAATGTATGAAATGTTAAAGTCAACTTATGACTACGTTAATTGATTAAAGCATGCTGATTGAGTAAAGAAATCAATCTTTATACTTGTTATATGAACTGCGACATGTATGTTATATGTTAAGCATGTAATTATGTTCTATGTGATGCATGAAAACTGTTAGATCTTGTCGGGCTGTCGAGCTAAACCTTGCAAATAACCACTTTTGCAGGTTCAAGATTCAAGGTAAAGTTATGTGTTACTTGAAAGACATGAATCAGATGTGATACTTGAAGATTTATACACTTTGGTTGTGTTATTATTATTTGAACCATGTTTAAGGTTTCGAATAATGTATTAATGTTGAATTGTACTATCGTTTTGCGATTTAAACTATTGTAGTATTAAAATGATTCTGAGATATTTAGATGTAAAGGTTGAAGGTTTTAGGAACGAGGATAGTTTGTAATAGAAAATTTTAATTATTTCGCAAATTTCAATAGTTGTATTATTGTTTAATGATGTAAAATTAGAGGTTGAATGTATTATTAATGACCGAAGTCGAGAATTAAATTGTATGAATTTTGGGGTCGTTACACAAATAATATATCCAATCAAGTCAAAGTCCATAACTCAAACAAATTAGTCAATCCAAACCTGTCATCACCCATGTTGTGCGTGTGTGCTTGTTAACCATTCTAACCAATCACAGTTCAAGATAATCACATAACAAACTTCTTATAAGGAAAATTTTAGTTCCAATTTAAATACATTTGTGAACATGACAACTCCAGTTAAAACTAAGCAATTACCAAGTCTAAGGGTAAATACAGGATTTATTTATACTTTTATTCAACCACGAGGGCATTTTTGCTCTTTCTCGTGTTTTTTTATAATTCTCATGGTTGTGCAATGTCTTTATTCCTTTAGGCTTTTTAGTGCTATCTTAACGAGCTTTCGAACAATGACTCCTAGACCATTAAGACCTTAGGGCGCTAGGTGTAAAGACAATCCCCTCAGGCTTACTTATTCAAGTAAGAAAGGCCACAAAACTAGACAAGCATGCCACAGTGTGTATTTTCTTTTTTTTTCTTTTTTTTTTTTTTTTTTTTCTTTTCATCATTTTTTTTCATTTTGTATATATATACCCCATAGATTCCCCCAAACTCAAGCTTTTACGCCATTCCAATCTTTATCGCCAATTCACTAATTTTCTTAAATTTTAACCAAGATTTTTCCTCACAAACAAATTATGAAACCCTTGAACCAAGTTGATTAAAATAGTTAAATTTTAATTAATAACCGGTTACATAAGTTTCAGACAGGCTCATATTATCATCATGATTAAAATTATAACTCATCATCAATTATCAACACTGTTCAAGTTAACATGCAAAACCAATCATATCATAGACCGAGCTAAAACCACACTAACTGATCACACAGATTCATGCCAAAAAAATATATACAATTATACTATAGGAACACATACTAATGCAACACATATATGCATATGCAATTAACTACCATGTATTATATGCAACCTAAAAAAAACACACAATGCTAACATATAGAAATAACGAACTATAATGCAAATAACTAACTATATGCAATACGACACTAAAAATGGCCCCAAACTTAAACTAGACATTGTCCTCAATGGCTGAAATAGGAAAAAGTAAAGCAAAGGACTTCCCTGAAAATATAGCAATCTTCTACTTTGTCCACTAAGTTTGGAGAATATGCTAGGCACATAGAATAAATTGGGCCCCTCACTTGAATTTGACTTGAATAACCTGTAAAACCATGATAGAAACATTTTATTAAATCCTAAATAAATGCAAATTCAAAACTATTAATATAAAAACTAATAAAAATAAAAACTAAAAATTAAACTTGGGTTGCCTCCTAATAAGCGCTTGTTTTATAGTGTCAGCCTGACTTCTTTAATTCTCTATCCAATTCCCCTACAAAAAATTTATGAACCCTCCATCCATCAGTAACAATGTCTCTTTTGGTAGGTTCCCAATTGTACTGGCCATTGAATTTAAGTCGCCTAGCATGATCTTTTTAGATAAGATCCCCATTAAGTATGGCAAACCACTAAGTGTTTTCCCCATTGTGTTTGTAATCAAATTATGGCATGGAAGCTTGTCAAACACAATGGGCTCTTCATCTATCTTCTCCTTTTCATCCCAACATGACTCTATAGTTGTACTAGCTCTTATGTCACAAAGAGCTTCGCCGATGGCATGACTGCCTATTGGGCATGATTTTGTAAAACTGCCCGGATTCTTGAACTTTGATGGAGGCACATGGGATACTAATGAAATCGGCTCATCTTCGTTGAATCTTACAATTAAATCTTCATCGAACTTTTTTTCTTGGTCCCCAATTGTTTCCTCTCTTTCAACATCTTATAGCTCATCCAGTTGCAGATTTTTTTCGGGCTGTCCATCAATCTCGAAATCCATGTCATAGAGCCAAGTGTATTGAGGACAAATGTCCGAGGCATTGACTAGTTGTTCTGCAAAATTTTGACTCGATATCTCTTAACTAATCCTCCTCTCCTCACTTGAAGCTATGAACTTTGACAGAATTTCCTCCAAATTTAGATTTTCTTCCTATTGTAATGGTGGTGTGAAAGTAGTATGCACACAAACCAATCATGTTTGATGATAAAGCATATACTTTGTAACAATCTTATTCATTTATTAATAAAAAGTATTAATTTATTAAAGGCTTTTAATTATCTACATGATCTTGTTTTTATAATATGTGATAAACCCATAGTTTTAAGCAATGCTTTTAGAATAATGATGATGATCATTCTAATGAGATCTAAATTCTTAGAAAGCTTAAAACTAAAATAGTTCCCAATCATTGGATTACTAAATTGGGGATTAGTGAATCCGGATAGATTGGTACATACGTTGCTTGCTCATTGGATGAGGATGATTGATCTCATGATCATTTGTGTGGAGACACTAAAGCAAGTATGTAGGTGCTTATTAGAGAATAAGTTCACTGAATGTGGCTCGCTAAGGAATACCTAATAGAGTTTTACTTGCCTGTCAATAGGAATTCCTGTAGTGATAGTAGTACAAGTAATCCTTGGACTTGAGATCATCATAGTATCTTGTGTATGATGAGTTATACTTTGACTTATTCCTTAAGACCCTTAGGGTATATCAAAGGGTATGCTAGGGTATAACAAGTTGTACATGGAGATAATATATGATCAATAAAGAATCTACCACTTCTAATAAAAGAAGAGAAATGTCCTATGTGATTCGATAAATGACAACCCAAAGAGTCCTCGGGTTGGCGGCGTAATGAAATTAGAAAGGAGTTTCTAATTTGCATTATTTTGAGTTGTGCATTTAAGAGTCGAAATACATATAATTAAATAAAATAAGACTTGACAAGTAATTCCATGTCTTATATTTAATTGAGACATTGTATGGTGGATGGATTGAATTGTGCACGAAGAACTATTTACTCAAAGGTTCTTTTATGATTAATGTTGAAATCTATATTATCTGGAAAGTCGTTGATCGCTTGGGAGGCTTATCCCTATGTAGAATAAATATTATTTATTTAAATAAATTAATTGTTTAATTTATTTATTTAAATAAGATTAGAATTGTTCTAATTGATTTATTCACAACCTAGGTTTAATATGGAGAACCTAAAGGGTCACACCATAAAAAAAAAAAATAATTATTTAAGAAGTTAATGGCATAATCGTAATAATATGTTATGTATATTTAATTTAATCTATGGTGATAGAATAAATTAAATAGCTTAATATTTATTATTTAATATTTTAAAATATTAAATATAAATTAATAAGAGGAGTCTTATTAATATTATTACAATTATTATTATTATTTTAATTTCTAAAAGTGTTTAGGAATTAATTTAATATAAGTACTCTCATTTATTCCTAATTGGATTAGGAAGGAAAATTAGTTAAAGGAGTTTAATTAATTATCCCTAATAAGATTAGGGAGCCCCTTTAATTAAAAGGGTTTAATTAAATAATACCTTATTTTAATAGGGTTACTTGATATCTTTATAAGAGGAGTCTTATATTAGATATTAAGACGACGTTATAATTCCAATGGTTGGAGAGTACGCTCCTTTTCTATAGAGATAGAAAAACTAGGGTTTAGCCAAATACCCATCTTCTTAAATCCTTCTTCTTCCTTGGTGGATCACCTCTAGAGGCCAAACACTTGGGTGGCTAACGTTGATCAAAGGAAGGAACAAAACCCGGTGGATTCAAGTTGAACGCGAAAAGGATTGGAGGTGAACTTGTACCTGAGGAAGCTCGAATCTTCAAGGGTATGATTCTTGTTCTTCATTTTTTGTTTAATTAATAATTGTGCATAAAGGGTAATCCGGGTATATGGTTTGTAAATTTTTAAACTCTGATTTTACACGTTTTTCGCTTATTTATGCAATTTGATTGCGTTCATGAATATTACAATTCTAACAGTGGCATCAGAGCCAAACCTTTATGCGAATTATTAATTGTTTGATTTAATATGTATGTTGATATGTGTTTAGAATAATTTAATTGGGCATAATTTTGTTGTATATAAAAAAAAAACGTAAAAGGCGTGTTTTTGGTTTCTTGCAACTCTGCAAATCCACCAAGATTCACGTGCTTGGCCAGTATTCTTTAAAAAAAACATGACTTATGGTTTAATAAGTTAACAGGAGTAGCATACTGATTAATGGAATGCACGGAATTCGGATATATTTTATATATATATAATCGTAATTATTTTATTATTAAAGTAAAAGTTATTTTAATTTTAAAATAAAAGGTTTATTTTAATATTAAAATAAAAGTGTTTATTTTAATTTTAAAATTAAATTTCATGCTAACTAATTAGAGTTGAAATTTGATTCCATGACAACTAATTGGAGTTGAAATTGGATTCCTAATTTCCTTAAATAAAGAAGTTTATTTAGATATGAAATAAGATTTCATTTTATTCAAAATAAAGAAGTTTATTTGCGAATAGGAAAAGAATCCATCTTTCCTTAAATAAAGGAGTTTATTTAGATATGAAATAAGATCTCATATTATTCAAAATAAAAGAGTTTATTTGTGAATAGGAAAGAGAATCCGTGTTTCCTTTAATAAAGGAGTTTATTTTTATTTATTTATTTTATTTTTTTTTACATGGAATTGGATTCCATAATTAATTAAAATAAAGGAGTTTATTTTGATTAAAGATTTTGATTAAAATAAAATAGTTTATTTTATTCAAAATTGGTTAAATTAAAATAAAATAGTTTTATTTTGATTTAAATTTGGATTAAAATAAAGGAGTTTATTTTGATTCAAAATTAGATTTTATACCAACTAAATGTAGCCCATTAAATGATATCAATATATATATATTAAATTTTTATTATTCATGAGATAAATGTTATTTATTGATGCATATGATGATGTGTTGATAATAAATGGGATTGATTATGGACTATTGACCAATGTGATTGGATTTCATTTTAGTTGAATGCATGAATGTATGGGTTTTATTAAATGGGGTCTGTGTACCTCGTCTTCTCTAATTTTTCTTAATGTAAATTCTATCTCTCTCCTATGTACTTCCCTTTGACTGCTGATCAAGGTTTCTATTTATTTTAAATAGTTTTGTAATAGGAATAGTTAGAATTATTTTGAAAATTGGAGATCAAGGGACAAGAAGCGCATGAAGATCCGTTTGTAATGGAGCCCGGGTTTAAATGTAATAGTTATATTTAAATATTAATTCTTGCACCCCTAGGGTTTGACCTTTTGGTTCACTTGGTGGCTCTAGTGAACCAAACTAGAATAAAAGTCCATAATCAATCCAGGTAGAATATAGTATTCTATATGTGCATTCTTATACTATATATATTATATATTATGCAAATATGCTTCGCATGTTAATTAATATAACGCGTATTTTATATATATATGTGCATGTGCGCTAAACAAGATGAGACATTTTAATAACAAACCCCTCAAATTTTTATATTAAGTCCTAAGCGTTCAAAGATATTTGGAATATCGAACGTCGCCTTCTAGCATGATAAAATTAATAGAGTATTAAATATTTAATATGAGTTTGTTGTGTCACCACAAGGCAAGTATTAAATATTTAAGATGTTAATTTATCACATTTGATGCTTATAAAGAAAATTGAACAATATTGTTTTGTTGTGTCACCACAAGGATGATATTTTTCTTTTTTGAATATATGGAGTGCTAGGTCGGACTTAACTTGGATAATTTTGATTCGGATGTGCCACCACTGATCAAAATAATCTAAGAGGCAAAATACAAGAGAGTTACATAGTTGATGTAATTGACAAGAGTTGTCTACCTATTTATTTATATATAGTTTGTTGTGTCACCACAAGGCTATATACATTTGAAATGGGATCCTTATTCTCACTAGCATATCTTTAATTAGATATTGCTTTAACTATATATTGAGGTAATATAGTTTGAAGAAAATAGTGGGAGATACCAATTTAAAACAAGACCTAATTTATTTTGGTAATTAATAAAAGAATGTATGTTGAAATGTTGTTAATTACAAATTCATTTACATAATTTTACAATGTCTAAATTACTATCAATCGAAAACATATTAGATGTTATTTAACGATTAAGGAATTTGAGAATAGTTCTCATGGTGAAAAGCTATCTTATGTCCTTAATACGCCTATCCTCGCAATGGTTGCGAATAATGCCTCGAGGAAGAGATTGCTACTTTTAGAAAGTGGCAAGATGATGCATGATTGGCTCAACGCATCATGCTCGCATCCATGAGTAACGAGCTTCAGCGTCGATGAAAAACTATGGATGCTCCTACTATATTCCCGCACATCAAGTAGTTGATGGTGAGGAAAGTAGGATTGATAGATATCGAGATATCTAAGGAGCTCTTCCGATCTAGAATGGCCAATAGCACTATAAATACGCATAAAAGTTCTTAACATAATCAATTTGATTGATCAATTTGGACAACCGGTTTTGTCATGGATGGAGAGTTGAGCCAAGATTTGATCCCGCACTCACTCCGGACTCCTTTCACAATTGTTGTGAATTTTTCATATAAACAAGCTAGATATCGACCGTTGATTTGCTTAACATGTTGAAAAATGATGAGAGTCACTTTCCAACCAAGAAAGACCATGTCTTACTGGTAGGGGCCAAAGGATCTTTTGAAAAGAAGAACGATTCAAAGAAGGTATATAGAAAGGCAAAAACAAAGGATAATAAGAACAAAACTGATACGGATAGCAAAGGAGTTTGCTTCCACTGCAATAAGCATGGACACTAGAAAGAAACTGCGAGAAGCACCTTGCAGTGGCTAACCAAAGAAGCTTAATGAATTTTCGGTTACAAATATAAATTTGTTCATGATTTAAAATAATTTTTTCTTTACGTCAAGGTTCTACTTGGGTATTAGATACCGACTTTGGTTATCATAAATATAGATTTATGAAGGGACCAAGCAGAAGTAGAAAGTTAAACAAAGATAAGTAATCCTATGTGTGAAAAATGAAGCAAAGGTTGCTGCATTAGCTATAGAAACTTATAGTTTAGCACTACCTACGGGAAAATCTATTAAGTCAATAAGTTGTTATTGTATTCCAATTCTTGTTAGAAACATTATTTCCATTTTATTGTTGGAAAATAAAATTTTTGGTATTATAATTAAGAACAATTGTTGTTCTATTTATAATAATAATGTTTCGTATAGAACTGAAAGATTACTTAATGTATTTTGTATACTTGACTTACGTGAAAAATTATTTTGTAAATTGAACAAACTAGTATAAGAAAAGGAGATGATCATTCAAAGAGTTGAATGTATGTATTTGTTGAATATACAAGTGTGAATTATTTGAAAGGTTCAAAGAATTGAGAGATGAAAACAAATTGGCAAAGTATTAAGATTCTTTGATTAGATAAAGGAATAAATACTTGTGCAATAAGTTTCTAGATCATCTCAAATGGTTTTTCTCATAATGGACACCTCATGATACGTAATAATTGATTGATGTATCTGAAAGGAAAAATCATACCTTGTTGAACATGGTACGGTCCAAAATGATTTTACCGACATTCCAAAGATCCTTCAGGATCATGTCCTGAACATGGTACGCATATCTCTGAAAAAGGTAACCTCAAAATCCAGCCCCAAGACTCCATAAAAGTTATGGGCAGGGAGGATTCCATATCTTAAGTATGTTAAGATAAGGGGTTGTCCAACTTATGTGAAAAGGTTTCGAAGGATAAGCTTGGAACAAGATTTTACATGTACAGATTTGTGGGACATCCTAAAGTAAGTTTAGGGTATATGTTCTATAATTCTACTTAGCAAAAGGTGTTTGTTACGAAACACGCTGCCTTCTAAGATAAAGGTGTTTATCATTAAAAGGGGCTAGTGGGAGGATAATAGATCTTGAAGAGTTCAAGAACCACAAAATACTATAAGTCAAATAAGAGGAACTCAGAGATGAACCTATTATACCACAACCTGAATCGTAAATGAATAGTACCAAGAAGATACCGGGAGGTATGGATTCATCATAGATGATGATGATGAGGTACACATCATAGAAGATGATGATTCGATTACATACGATGAGGTAAGTGTTGTAGACACTTAGAGAAATGGATTGAAGCAAGTTTCTCAAATATGGAACATTCGTTTGATGAGGCAATCAAAAGAGTTTGATTTTATCAAAATAAGAATGAACCTATTGTGTACAAAAGGGTCGATTAGAGCATCGTGACATTCCTAGTACTATATGTTGATATACTACGGATAAGGAATGACATACCAATGCTACAATCAAGAAAGATAAAGTTGTCTAAACATTCCTCCATGAATGATTTGGAAGAGTATCTTAATTGGGGATATAAATCTATATAGATAGATTTAAGAGGATGCTCGACTTAACCCAAGGAACGATATTCATTTGATGCTAAAGTCGTTTAGCATGGCAAACTCCAAGAGATGTCTCATGTCGATGAGCTATGGAGTGTATCTCTCTTAAAAGTCCCCACAGACTCTCTTGAAGAGAGGTCGCATGAGTGACAATCATGTATGCAATGAAATGTACGAGACCTAATGTTGATCACCATATTCGAGAAGATCAACGTAAGACGTGAAAAACATCTTAAAGTTCTTAACCCAAGCACTAAGGATGTGAGCATACATGGTGGTGGGTCCGAATTAAAACTAGAGGGCTTTACGGACTCAAGTTTTTCGAGATGCACTAAGACGAATCGAAAATCCACTTTAAGGTAAAGTGTTACCTTGAACAGTGGTGTAGTGAATTTGAAAGGTTCCAAATTGCAAAAGGTTGTTTGTTTAATGATAAAGACAAAGTATATAGCTATAAATGAAGCTGCAAGTTGGTTGTTTGGATGGTAAGTTCATTACAGAACTAGGAATAGTTCCTAAGTCTCATCTTGGATCTAAACATGTGTTGTAGCACTTTCATTTGATTATATGAATCATTGAAAGATGGGAAATCACTATAGAGATAGTGAACTCTCAAAAACAACATTACATATCCATTAACTAAAGCTTATCCAACAGTAGGATAATCGTCACTTAGAGAAGAAGAGTATGAGATACCATGACGATTGACTTTAGTGCAAGTGGGAGATTGAAAGTATTATGCACATAAGCCAATCATGTTTGATGATAAAGCATATACTTTGTAACAATCTTATTCATTTATTAATAAAAAGTATTAATTTATTAAAGGCTTTTAATTATCTACATGATGCTGTTTTATAATATGTGATAAACCCATAGTTTTAAGCAATGCTTTTAGAATAATGATGATGATCATTCTAATGAGATCTAAATTCTTAGAAAGCTTTAAACTAAAATAGTTCCTAATCATTGGATTACTAAATTGGGGATTAGTGAATCCGGATAGATTGGTACATACGTTGCTTGCTCATTGGATAAGGATGATTGATCTCATGATCATTTGTGTGGAGACACTAAAGCAAGTATGTAGGTGCTTATTAGAGAATAAGTTCAATTGAGCGTTGGCTCGTTAAAGAAATACCTAATGGAGTTTTACTTGCCTGTCAATAGGAATTCTTGTAGTGATAGTAGTACAAGTAATCCTTGGACTTGAGATCATCATAGTATCTTGTGTATGATGAGTTATACTTTGACTTATTCCTTAAGACCCTTAGGGTATATCAAAGGGTATGCTTGGGTATAACAAGTTGTACATGGAGATAATATATGATCAATAAAGAATCTACCACTTAATAAAAAAGAGAAATGTCCTATGTGATTCGATAAATGACAACCCAAAGAGTCCTTGGCAATGAGAATGAAATTAGAAAAGAGTTTCTAATTTGCATTATTTGGAGTTGTGCATTTAAGAGTCGAAATACATATAATTAAATAAAATAAGACTTGACAGTAATTCCATGTCTTATATTTAATTGGGACATTGTATGGTGGAAGGATTGAATTGTACGGTAACTATTTACTCAAAGGTTCTTTTATGATTAATGTTGAAATCTATATTATCTGGAAAGTCATTGATCGCTAGGGAGGCTTATCCCTATTGTAGAATAAATATTATTTATTTAAATAAATTAATTATTTAATTTATTTATTTAAATAAGATTAGAATTGTTCTAATTGATTTATTCACAACCGGTTTAATATGGAGAACCTAAAGGGTCACACCATAAAAGGAAGAATAATTATTTAAGAAGTTAATGACATAATCGTAATAATATGTTATGTATATTTAATTTAATCTATGGTGATAGAATAAATTAAATAGCTTAATAATTATTATTTAATATTTTAAAAATATTAAATATAAATTAATAAGAGGAGTCTTATTAATATTATTACAATTATTATTATTATTTTAATTTCTAAAAGAGTTTAGGAATTAATTTAATATAAGTACTCTCATTTATTCCTAATTGGATTAGGAAGGAAAATTAGTTAAAGGAGTTTAATTAATTATCCCTAATAAGATTAGGGCCCTTTAATTAAAAGGGTTTAATTAAATAATACCTTATTTTAATAGGTTACTTGATATCTTTATAAGAGGAGTCTTATATTAGATATTAAGACGACGTTATAATTCCAATGGTTGGAGAGTACGCTCCTTTTCTATAGAGATAGAAAAACTAGGGTTTAGCCAAATACCCATCTTCTTAAATCCTTCTTCTTCCTTGGTGGATCACCTCTAGAGGCCAAACACTTGGGTGGCTAACGTTGATCAAAGGAAGGAACCAAACCCGGTAGATTCAAGTTGAACGCGAAATGGATTGGAGGTGAACTTGTACCTGAGGAAGCTCGAATCTTCAAGGGTATGATTCTTGTTCTTCATTTTTCGTTTAATTAATAATTGTGCATAAAGGGTGATCCGGGTATATGGTTTGTAAATTTTTAAACTCTGATTTTACACGTTTCCGCTTATTTATGCAATTTGATTGCATTCATGAATATTACAATTCTAACAAGGTGGACACAAGAACTCCGGTGAGTATGTTGGATTTTGAGGATAAAATTGATCTTGATGACTATGGTTCCATGAAAAATCTAGGTGATACCCCCAATCCTGATGATAATTATTGGGATATACATAATTATTGGGATAATCACCACCATACTGTATTGGCTCGAAATTGATGGCGCATTGATGACTCAGATGATTTCCAGCACAATAATCACAAGTAACCGCCACACTTTGACGACGTTGTGCTGCAAAAGTGTCTAACCTCCTCGAAAGTGTCAATCTGTGCTGATAATGCAAAAAGTGTCTCGAGTCCATCAATCTCCGCTCCCGTTGGCTGAGTCATTCTCGTATTCGGCCATTGATAATTAAATTCCGCCATGGTACCTGAAAAGAAAAAAAATAGATATAAAATTAAATAAAATAAGAATTTTTTTTTAAATTAAAACTAATTTGATAAAGATTAATATTGGCAAAATTATTAAACTAACTCCCCGGCAACGACACCAAAAACATGTTGATCGATTTCACAATCAAAATATACGTGCAAGTATACACGGTCAAAAAGTAATAAAGTGAAAGTAAAGTATCGTTCCCACGATGAATTATTTAATAGAAATCACCAAGTACTAGTTCTTAACCAAACTAATTTTATTTAAACAATCGATTTAATGTTGTGAATAAAAATATATAATTAACCTGCTACTATTACCACTAGTTGAATGTCAAGTTATGGAGATTTAAGATTACAACTTCACTTATTACTTCACTTATATTAAAACACTTCTTATTAATTATGCTCTCTATTCTGGATTGTTACTCAGGAACTTATTAGTATTTATAACCACCTTTCGATGTATCACAAATATATTAATCCAAATCCACAGTTGATTGAATTGAATCAAACACCCTAATTAACTAATTCACTATATTCCTATGTAAATTACAATTAAAAATGATTTAAAGTACAGGTTCCCTATCAGATTACACGCTGCGTAAAGGCATATCTCTATCCTAAACACAAATCATGATTTCGAACACCATGCAGAAAATACAATTACATGTTATTATGATTATATCTAAATCTATATTTCATCTCCCAAATCCATATAGATTATCATGGTAATCGTTAGCTAGACAATTAAACAATTATACGCAATCATAATAGATAATCCATAGAATAGATCACAATAATTAACAGAGAAGCATACTAAAATAAGCTATGTAATAAGATCTATTGCAATCTTAAATAAGAAATTTAGTTCATTGTTATTAAATTAAAATCAAGAATTCATAATTGAATAAACATTAAAAGACAAGAATAGAAGTAGAGTAAAGAATGGAATCTGTTGTCTGAAAATCTGATGCTCCACTCTTGCTCCTGCTCTTGATCTTCAATGATCTCTAAGTTGCTTTAATCTCCAACAATCCAATAGAAACTAGGGTTTATATTCTAATCTATTGGAGTGTTTGATCTAATCTAATCTATCAAATCTCCCTTATTCTATGCCTCCTATCATTTATTTATAGGTTACAAGTCCAATTTTTAGCTTAAGAGGAAACCCAATCCAATTTGAAGTAAAAAAAGTGTCAAAATTCGCCCCAAAATGCGTCCATGCTTGATCAAGCCCTACACCAGCGCCCCAGCGCTGCTCATGGCGCTGTGATTCTGCCCCCTAGCGCCCCGACGCTGGAAATAGGCAAGGAATGGGCGCCCCCACGCTGAGGCTTTTTTTGGAATTTTCTGCTTTGACGTCCTTTGGGAAATTGGCCATAACGTCTTCGTCCGAACTCCAATTTTGATGATTCAAGATGTTCCGGAAAGAGGAGACTTAGATCTACAACTTTCATTCTTTTAGTATTTCGAAATAAGGTCCTCAAAAATGTTGAAATTGGCTTTAAAGTGGCTGCTATGTAAATGGCAAGCCAAAAATGCGAATCTAGCAACCCCAAATGTCGATCCAAGTAACTTTTGTCCCAATTCCTACAAATAAACATAAAACATGCATGAATAGACACAAACACTTAAAAACTTCCAAAAGATTAAGCTCAATTGTACTCAATTAATGGGTCTAAAACTCACTCATCAACACTATTTTAATTGCTATAAATTAACTACAAAATACTACAAATTGTCAAATTTATCTTTTTTAACTTTTTTAAAAATTCATATCAATTTTAAATTTTAGTACGTTTAATTTATTTTCCTACAACTGTTAATCTAACTTAGTAAAAATTAAATACATTATACTTTTTACCATTTACACTTCAGTTTAAGCATAAAACATAGTGAAAAAGGGATATACCCTTGATGGTATCTGTTGGGGCGTAATTATTTTGGCCAAAATTATATGGTGGGCCAAAATTTACGTGGAGATATTAACCATACGTAGGTACCTGTTTGGGCAGTTGAGTATTTTAAGGAATCAAACATTCCCAATTATATTTAATTTTTAACTCCTAAAGAAAGTGTCAGGATATAATCTGACTTCCTTTCTCTAAGGAGATTCTGTTCAATCAGATTAAGGAATCATACCTAATAAGAATTCTAATTCTATACGAGGAAATTGGTATGATCACTATAAATACATGACTATACCCTAACCATCAGGTACACATTAAAATTATTTACAGTACTAGAGCATTAAACCTCCATTGTTAAACCTTATTCAGCATGTACTTATTCTCACATCGAAGTTATCCCCCGACGACCCAAGCCGTCAAGCTTTTGGTATGACTTCATTTATGTCTTGGATTTGACGCGTTTAGGTGATTGAGGCGCGTTGACGAATCTTGGCATTAACATTAGCGCTAAAAGGAACCTTTTCTAGTGCTACATAATTTTCAATCACAAAGGAGTTCTTGGGTGAAATCATGGTGAACAAGAAGAAGATTTGTTTCAAAGACGCGTGACGAAATATAGCTAACCCCACTCCTCATCAACCAAGGGGTTCAGCCAAAGACAGGTTGGGGCCATCGGTTTCTAAATGGTTGGGGTCCCTTGCAAATTTTATGGCCCCATCGAAGGACAGGACAGATGTGACGACCCAAAAAATTTTACTTGGTTTAAAATTTAAGTATTATTTAATAAAATAAGATTTTATTGTTTTTGCCCTATTGAGATATGATAAAATGAGAATTTGTGAGGTGAAACGGAAATATGTGATAGAATTTACGAATTTTAGGATCGTTTCGGAAAATAAAATTTTTTCGAGAGAAAAAGCCAAAAATTACTGTTCATCGGGTAGCGACAAAATTTTTATTTTAATTATTTGAAGAATATGCCAAGGTTAGTATAATGAGAAAAGATGAAATAAAATTTTAAGAACGACAAAATAAAAATTTTTGACTGCATAATGGATCTCGGGAAGTGAACGAAAGATTAAACCGGAAGAATAATAAATAAATAAAGCTAAATAATTGTCACCAATTATTGGTGACATGCCACCACTTATATGCCATGGGGGCTAGGTGTAATAAACTAATGCACCAATTATATTCCATTGGGGATGTAAGTGTAATATGCCATGCCACCAATTATATGTGCAGGGGGGCTAAGTGTAATTTTCCAAGCAAAAGCTAGGGAAAAGACCAAATTACCCCCACTCTTCAAACTAATACAAATAGCAAGCTTCCCTTCACAAATTTCCTCACCAATTCACCAAGTTCCTATGAGGAACACTAGATTATATATGAGAGGAAGTGAGAGCTCGAGTTTTGTATGAGGAGAGTCGAGGAAACTCTATTGAAGTCATCAGTAAACTCAGAAAATGAAGATTCCAAATAGGTAATAATGAAATCCAACTCTTTTAAATTATTTAGAGTTTTATAGTATTAAAAAATGAATTAGTAGATTTTAAATCATTTTTAATCTTTAAACGATGAGAAATAGACGTTAAAAATGAAGAACGAATAAAAACGTATAATCGAGTTATTTTATTTTTTGTTCGTAGCTTAGATAATGAAATTTGAAGGGATGATTTACTGTTCAACTAAAATATATGATTGCTCCAAGTGGAACGGATTAAAAACGAGCTATAATGAAGTTATGGCAAAATTTTGAGTAAAGTACGTTAATATTGAATATATAGTTTAAATCGAGCTATGAATAAATTGCTAATGATAATTAATGATTTGAAATAATGAATATGTTATGGGGAAAATATAGACACGATTAAAATAAAGACGTGGGCTCAAGAACGGACTCATTCCAACTTCGGATGAGGAAGTAATGAAGTTTCAAAAATTTAAAACGTAAAGTTGAAAATTGAGCGGCAAGAGATTTTTGAGCTAATTAAAAGCCTAGTTAGAATGTCCTAAAAACATTTCTGTTTAGGGGGATTTGAAGTATGCTAGGAAAGCTAGAAAATGGCTCAGGAATGGACCAATTCCGAGTTAAAATGATTAAGATATAAATTTGCAAAGTTAACGAAAAGATTGAAGTTTTAAATTTAAAATTTTTTCAAAGAATTAGGCTCAGCGTCATAGCGCCCATTAAGCCTAGAAATGAGGCGCCGCAATGCCAACTTTGGCCTTGGCATTCTGCTAACTTGCGTTGCAGCACCAGGAAATAAGGGGAATCCCAGGTGCCGCAACGTCGGCCCTGAGTTTTGCTCATTATAGAGATTTTTAAACCAGAAAAGAAGGGGAAACTTATGAAGTAAAAGTGAAGATAAATATTAATTAATTATAATATCTTGTTAATGATATTCAAACCTTAATATAATGTTTGAAAGCATAATTGAAGGAATGAACAACATGAACGTAAAATACCGAAATGAGGTAGTTGTTCTGTGTTTGCATAAGATAAATATACTTAACACATAAGTATACATAACTTGAACATTTAAGTTAATGAATGTCAAGAAACGGTAATGAATGTTAATGTTTAATGATGAACTTACAGTATAACTTAGGTTTAACTTATTAGATGATGTAAGACTAAGGAATAATTGTAACAATCCGAATTTTAATTGTAATTTCATATATTTATTGAATTAAATAAATATTTTAATTGATGTGTTTATTGTTAAATAAATAATTGTTTAATTTAATTATTTAGTAGTTAAATAAATAATTCATGAGTTGTAGGAATTAACTTAATTAAGGTAATATGTTAATTAAGTTGATAATTGGTAAGTTGGTATTTTAAGAGTTAATTTAAATAAAAGAGTGATGAATTAATTATTATGAGATAATATTCTAATTTAATTTAATAATTAAATTAGAGAGTTGATAAGATTAAACTAATTGTTATAATATTATTTTAATTTAATTTAGTAATGAAAGTAATGTACTAAATTATTAAATAAAATTATAAGGAAATTATAATTTTGTGGCAAATTGATTTAATAGGTTGTTGCTAGTTTTAATTTAATTAAATTTGAATATGGAAATTTAATTGAATAAAGTTGGATAATTAAACTATATTGTAAATGAGTTATTAAAATAAGTTAACAGAGTTTTAATTCAGTTTTCCCAAACTAGGCTTAAGGGTTTTAAGTCTTTAATTTTAAAGTGGTTTTAGCCAAACAAGCCTTATAACTTTTAATTTTCAAAAGAATTGTAACTGATATTAGTTATTATATGAATTAATATGTAATATAAGTATATGTCAATTATATTACGTATATTATATCTGTTATATTATATTATACTATGTTAAGTTAGAAAAAAAGAGAAAGAACAGAGAAGAAGAGAAAGAAGAGAAAACACAAAGAGAAAAGAGAGGAGAGAGAAAAAAGAAGAAAAGTGTTGTGGTTTTGAGAGCCAAGAAAGGGGAAGGTTAATTGTATCTCCTAGCTAATCTAAGCAAGCAATTAAAGGTATAATCCCATCTTCTAAAGTTTTAGTTTTTATATATAGGAAAAGTTCTCTAAAAAATTGTGTGAAGGATTAATTGTTTATTATATGGTTTTTATATGTTAATTTGTTGATATAAACTATTTTCATGTGGTTTATAGATGATTTAGAGCAATTTGATTTGCGTAATATGTTTTAATATGGAAAAATCATATTATAGTAAGTTTATAGTAATATATGTTTGATATGGATTAAATTAGAATCAAAATTGATACCCAATTCATAGTATAAAGTGTAAATTGACTATTAATTGTGAAAATACATGAAGAAATGAAAATAATGGGTTTTAAACAAGTTGTTTTGGTTAAAAAATGAAGTTACAATAATTTGTTTCGCTAGGAATGTTTTAAAGTGAAGAAATAACAAGAACATTGAATTTAGAGGTTTTAAATTTGATGTTTATACTGTTTATATGGTTAGGAACATGTTAGAAACATTAATTAATGTTTATGTAAAGTTTATTTGTTTTATGCATGTTAAATTGGTTGTTAGAAAGTAGCTTGTAGGCCAATTTGGCTTTGTTCTGTGTTCTTTGCGAACATGCTGCGCAAGATCTGTGCCTCGGTGCCGCTTTTGCAAAGCTGGCACTTCTGATGCCACTCAAAGACTTGTTGACGTGTCTCACCGTGACGCAACGCCGGTCATGCGAATAAACAGGAGCACTACAGCACTGAGACCACTGCAGCGCCAGTTAAAAGGCTTTTATTTCAGATCGGGCGGCGGTAATTCCGCCGCATGATGCCGCTCACAAGACAAACGTGGGCATTGCAAAAATAGCTAGTTAGCAGTTTGGCTAGAAATTTGATTTTTATTATATACTTGTGTAAATGTTAGTATAGTATAATGTTATGATCATAAAAATGTGATTTTTGTCATATTGTGGTGTTATAGTACCAAGTATGAAAAATATTATTAGCAATTAATGAATTATGTGATAACTGAAGAGTTATGGTTTAACCAAGTAGTTGAACCTAAGACTACAAGTCGTACATGAAATAGATACTTAATTATGTACTAAGAACATGTAGTAACTAATTATGTCACGATGACATGTGTATAGGATATTGAGAATCAAGTTATACTATTTAGCTTACATGCAAGGCAAGTTTCCAAACTCTAATCTCTATTTGAGTTTGTCCTATCTTACTTTATGCAAGTTTCTTTACCCTATCTTGTTTACAATTGAGCAAGTTCTTAATCTTACTCTTATCTATCATAACTTGATTACATTCATGTAAGTTACTTAACCTTAGCTACATTATTATTCAGCAAGGTTTACTTTTCGCTATCATGTTATATATTTAAGATTACGCAAGTTACTTACTCTCTTATTAAGCTCTTGAATCATATTTATGTTGTATGATGCAAACCTTATCGATGCATTTAGCACGCTCCTTACCTTATTTCAATTATGATTGCTCAAGTCGTATCTTATTGAACAAGTTCCATATTCCTATATAGAATAAAGTTCCTAGATAGTTTCCTTATTAACAACGAATGTAACCTTAGCTTATTATCATTGTTCAAGCAAGGGTTATTTTAATTTTCAATGCTTTCTAGTTTATTCCTAAAGCATGATTATGATGCGTGATATTTAATCACTTATAACCCATGGTTATTTCATACTACGTTGTTGTGACGCCCCCAAAATAAGTATACATCACCCATCTTGGGTTGGCACCAAATACATGGTAAAGAATTCAAATACAACTTAATTATACAATTATCGTGTACAATACGAGAAAACATAAGCTGAGAGTTTTAACACGAATATTGTCTTCTGGACAATATCCAAACTCAAATGGAGTCCTCATTACAATTATTATCACACTATTTTACAGAATAGTGAGGACTACTACAGCCTCCATCTCGGACCGTCACTCCATTTCCTGACTAGTCCCGGCTATATTATCATTTCCTGAAGAGAACAATGAAAGAAAAGGGTGAGCTCAACTAGCCTAGTAAGGAATATTATGACTAAGATAATGTAGAATAAATTATCATTAGCCTTCAACAGTGTCAAACTGATAGAATACAATAGATAACAAGTTTAACTGCAGCGAAATAAATAATCTATTAGAAGAGTCAAGTAGAGCATGATATCTACTATCTTCTATGATTTAAAAGTTCATAATCAATATTATCACTGAGACTTAGCTCAATAAATAATGCACATCACTGAATTATCCATGCACTACGGGCCAAGGATATTCATTATTATCACATCCACGATTCATCCATGCACTACGGGTCAAGGATATTTGTTATTATCACAAATGGTCATGATCATGCCAACAACTGTCCATCAATGCACTACGGGTCAATGAGAACTTTTACCACATCATTTATAACATTACTGGTCATGAGTATACCGATACATAAACATAATCATACCAATCAACAGTCCAACTATGCACTACGGGCCAAAGATGACTTTCATCACAATTTAAGCATGATGATGATGACAATGATATAAGAATTCAATTAAATGAGAGCAAGGATAAATTTTAAGGATTTATAATTTAATTTATCCATAATTCAATAATGTCAAAATTGTCAACATGATACTACTTTGTGGAGTAAAATTCAAGAATAATATTGTATCAAAAATGATTTGGACAGAAAATAAATCAATTTTTGTCATGAATAGTACCCCGGGTAAATAGTACCCGAGTGAATAGTACTTCGGGAATAGTACCCCGTGAATAGTACTCCGACATGAAAAGGTTAAAACTTATCAAGAACGTTCAGAATAATATTTCCGTGAAAAGATACTAGATGAAGCGCAAATTTTAGGATATTTTATTAATTTCAAGGAGTATAGAAGCAATACTTTAACAAAATAAGTGTAGAATTCGAAATCTAAAACGAAAAAATAATACTTATATACTACAGAGTATGGAAGAAAATGTCATTTCTTACGAATATTGAACAAAAATAATATCCCTTACCTTAAAAGGAGAGTATTTCTGACTGATAAGGCGGAGATATTCTTAAAAAAAACTTATACTATTTTCTACGCTCAAAGCTTCCTTAAACTCTAAAGAAATACGCTCAATATTATAGAAGAAGAATTTTCTGATTTTAGTGTGATTTTTAATTCTAAAGTAAGTATCCTATTTATAGAAGAAAGAAAGATACTATTTGAATTTAGAAAATCACGGACTGTACAGTAAGGAATCACGGGCACAATTCAATAGGCTAAAAAATTTGATTTTTTTTTATTTTACTATGTTGCACTATGCATCACTATGCAGTACTATATAACACTATGCAGTACTATGCAAATAATAAAATATAATATTTTCTATTTTACATAAAGAAATAAAAATTTTAATATATATATATATATATATATATATATAGTAATAAGAAAAATTGAGATAATTTCTACCAACGATTTTAAAAAATGGGTAAGTGGGTGTCCATATAATAAGCCAAACTTATAAAAAATACTTCATAAAATACCCCTCTATTTATCTCAATTCACATGGCTTCTCAAAATACATTTTTAATAACATTCTTCATTAATATTATAACTCACAATATTAACAACTAGATCATTCCTAGAAAAGAGGGGGCTTTCTGATAAGGATTTCTCCTTATTGGCGCGCAATTAAGTGACCAAACTCCTTTTCTCGACAGAACTTTTCTAGACATTTCCAATAATGCAAATAATAATATGAATAACTTTATCGTCTCATTATTGATTTAATAATATAAACTATTGTGACAATAATTGAATCAATAACGTGAGATACTATGCAGCATTTACTGCGACAAAATTGAGTATAACTGAGTGACTTCTCACGTAAGCATCAATAATCAAAGATATTGTATAATACCGTGTGCTACTATGCAACCACGCATATTACTGTACTTTTATCACCGGGTATTTCAATAGTTAACGGTAAAACATTCGTCATTATTTTTATAAAAAAGATATTTCTGTCGTTTTCTAACTCTGACAGTAATTCTGTTGTGGGGTCCACTAATAATTGTGTCATCGTACGAATATTCCCTGATAAAATGAATATTCCCCGACCAATCAAATATTTTATGACAACTTGCTTACTTTGCAAAATTTGTAAATATTACCCACACCTATAACATTATATCAAATCTACACCTTAATATTCAATAATAATGTTTAGAAAAAATTAAATCTTTATTCATAAAAGTTGGGGTCTTACAACCTCCCCTTCTTATGAAATTGTGTCCTTAAAATTGGTGTACGTACCTGGTATGTCGAAAAGGTGAGGATACCTTGATTTCATTTCAAATTCTAACTCCCATGTCATTTCCTCAACATCGTGGTTTCTCCACAAAACTTTGACTTGAGGTATAACCTTAGAGCATAGAATATGTTCCTTCTTATCCAAGATTTTAACAAGTACCTCTTCATACGTTAAATCTTCCGCTATCTCGTCTGGTTCTAATTTAATAATATGATTCGGGTCTTCCACATATTTACGTAACATAGATATGTGAAAAATGTTATGGACACAAGACATACTTGGCGGTAAGGCGAGTCTATAGGCCACAGTTCCTACTCGATCTTAGATTTCAAATGGGCTAATGAATCGAGGATTGAGCTTTCCTCTCCTTCCAAATCTTATAACTCATTTCCATGGAGCAACATGTAATAACACATGCTCTCCAATATTGAATTCCACGTCTCTTCGATGAAGATCAACATAACTCTATTGTCGATCTTGAGAGATTTTTATACGTTACCGGATCATTTAAATATTTTTCGTAGTCATGCGTACCAACTTTGGTCCCAACAACATTGTTTCAGCCACCTCATCCCAACACATTGGAGAACGACACTTGTATCCATACAATGACTCGAATGGAGCCATGCCTATACTTGCTTGATAACTGTTGTTGTAGGACAATTCCACTAATGTCAAGAACTTTGAAAGTAGTATGCACACAAGCCAATCATGTTTGATGATAAAGCATATACTTTGTAACAATCTTATTCATTTATTAATAAAAAGTATTAATTTATTAAAGGCTTTTAATTATCTACATGATGCTGTTTTATAATATGTGATAAACCCATAGTTTTAAGCAATGCTTTTAGAATAATGATGATGATCATTCTAATGAGATCTAAATTCTTAGAAAGCTTAAAACTAAAATAGTTCCCAATCATTGGATTACTAAATTGGGGATTAGTGAATCCGGATAGATTGGTACATCGTTGTTTGCTCATTGGATGAGGATGATTGATCTCATGATCATTTGTGTGGAGACACTTAAGCAAGTATGTAGGTGCTTATTAGAGAATAAGTTCACCTAACGTTGGCTCGCTAAGGAAACCTAATGGAGTTTTATTTGCTGTCGTCAATAGGAATTCTGTAGTGATAGTAGTACAAGTAATCCTTGGACTTGAGATCATTATAGTATCTTGTGTATGATGAGTTATACTTTGACTTATTCCTTAAGACCCTTAGGGTATATCAAAGGGTATGCTTGGGTATAATAAGTTATACATGGAGATAATGTATGATCAATAAAGAATCTACCACTTCTAATAAAAGAAGAGAAATGTCCTATGTGATTCGATAAATGACAACCCAAAGAGTCCTTGGCGGCGAAATGAAATTAGAAAGGAGTTTCTAATTTGCATTATTTGAGTTGTGCATTTAAGGATCGAAATACATATAATTAAATAAAATAAGACTTGACAAGTAATTCCATGTCTTATATTTAATTGGGACATTGTATGGTGGAAGGATTGAATTGTGCAGTAACTATTTACTCAAAGGTTCTTTAATGATTAATGTTGAAATCTATATTATCCGGAAAGTCGTTGATCGCTAGGAGGCTTATCCCTATTGTAGAATAAATATTATTTATTTAAATAAATTAATTGATTAATTTATTTATTTAAATAAGATTAGAATTGTTCTAATTGATTTATTCACAACCTGGTTTAATATGGAGAACCTAAAGGGTCACACCATAAAAGGAAGAATAATTATTTAAGAAGTAAATGGCATAATCGTAATAATATATGTTATGTATATTTAATTTAATCTATGGTGATAGAATAAATTAAATAGCTTAATATTATTATTTAATATTTTAGAAATATTAAATATAAATTAATAAGAGGAGTCTTATTAATATTATTACAATTATTATTATTTTAATTTCTAAAAGAGTTTAGGAATTAATTTAATATAAGTACTCTCATTTATTCCTAATTGGATTAGGAAGGAAAATTAGTTAAAGGAGTTTAATTAATTATCCCTAATAAGATTAGGGAGCCTAATTAATTAAAAGAATTTAATTAATTAAAATAAAACCCAATTCCTTAATTGTTAAGGTGGGTTGCCCACATCTATAAAGAAGAGGAGTCTTATTATGGGTGGTGGGGGTTGTTGATTTTTCAACATACGACATAATTTCAATTGTTGGGAGAGTACACCCTTTCTATAGAGATAGAAAAACTAGGGTTTAGCCAACCACCCCATCTTCTTGAATTCTTTATTTTTCCTTGGTGGATCACCTCTAGAGGCCAAACGCTTGGGTGGCTAACGTTGATCAAAGGAAGGAACCAAACCCGGTGGATTCAAGTTGAACGCGAAAAGGATTGGAGGTGAACTTGTACCTGAGGAAGCTTGATCTTCAAGGGTATGATTTTATCCTTTATTTTTTTCGTTTAATTAATAATTACGCATAAAGGGTGATCCGGGTATATGGTTTGTAAAATTTTTAAACTCTGATTTTACACGCTTCCGCATTAATTTTGCAATTTGATTGCGTTGATGAATATTACAAACCTAACACTTGTCCCAACTTTCTTTGATGTCAAGGACACAAAGTCTTAATAGATCTTCAAGAGTTTGAATAGTCCTCTCCGGCTGCCCGTCCGTTTGAGGACGATATGCCGAACAGAATCGTAAATCCGTTCCCATAGCTTTCTGCAAACTAACCCAAGATCGTGAAGTAAATCTTGGGTCTCGATCAGAAACTATGGATACTGGCATACCATGTAGTCTTACAATCTCATTTATGTATATACGAGTAAGATATTTAAGTGAATAAGTTTTTCGTATAGGTAAGAAATGAGAAGACTTGGTTAATCTATCGACAATGACCCAAATTTCATCTATGCCTTGAGAAACCTTGGGAAGACCAGTAACGAAATCCATGGTAATGTGCTCCCACTTCCATTCTGGAATTTGAAGTGGTTGCAATGGACCTTTTGGCACTTGATGTTCCGCCTTGACACATTGACAAGTTAAACACCTTGAGATAAACTATGTGATCTCTTTCTTCATATTGTTCCACAAAAATGTATGTCGAAGATCACGATACATTTTGGTATTTCCAAGATGGATTGCAAACGGTGTGTTGTGCGCTTCTATCATGATTTTATACTTTAAATCAGGGTCGTTAGGAACATAAAGTTTAGAGTTTACTCGAAGTATTCCTTCTTCATCAATTCTTGCTTTTTGAATAGCACCTTCTTGCACTTTCTTCCTCATACGCATCAGCTCCAGGTCTGTAGCTTAAGCAGCTTTAACTTTATTAATTAAAGTCGGTTTTACTCGTATATTTGACATCATCACATGGTTCCCTGGAGTCTTTAACTCGATCTGCATCCTTTGCAAGTTATACAAAATGGGCCCTTGCGTTGAAAATATCGCACTCGTACCCGCATATGATCTTCTACTCAACACGTCAGCTACCACGTTCACTTTTACAGGATGGTATTGAATGGTATGATCATAATCTTTCAACAGCTCGAGCCAACGTCGTTGTCGCAAGTTGAGTTCCTTTTCAGTGAAGAAATATTTGACTCTTTTATGATTCATATAGATTTCCACCTTCTCCCTGTACAGGTAATGCCTCAAGATTTTAAGCTCAAAAATGACTGCTGCCAACTCTAGATCATGAAAAGGATAATTCCTCTCATATTCTTTGAGTTGTCGCGAGGAATAGGCTATGACTTTCCCATGGTGCATGATAACACATCCTAAACCTTTGACTGAAGCATCACTGTAGATGACAAATCCCTTCGAACTAGATGGTATTTTCAGAACAAGTGCTGAAATGAGTCTCCTCTTGAGTTCTTGAAAACTCTTCCCACATTCCTCGTTCTAATCGAATTTTGTATCTTTTCGAGTCAGCTGAGTTAATGGAGTAGCGATTCGAGAAAACCCTTCTACGAATCTCTGATAATAACCAGCTAAGCCGAGAAAGCTACGTACTTCGGTCACTGACTTAGGTTGCTCCCAGCTTTGAATAACTTCAATCTTTACCAGGTCAACAGATATTCCATGACTTGATACCACGTGCCCAAGGAATGCTACTTCCTCAAGCCAGAACTCGCATTTCTTCAACTTGGCATAAAGCTTGTTTTCACGAATCTTTTGGAGTATCAGCCTCAAGTGTTGCTCATGATCTTCACGGTTTTTGGAATATATGAGGATGTCATCAATAAAGACGACCACACAGTGATCCAAATATTCCTTGAATACTCGGTTCATCATATCCATGAAGGCAGTAGGAGCATTAGTCAATCCAAAAGATATGACTAGGAATTCGTAATACCCGTACCGAGTTTTGAAAGTAGTCTTTGGAATGTCATCAATTTTAATCTTCAATTGATGATATCTGGAAGAAAGATCAATCTTTGAAAAAAATTTAGCACCTTTCCACTGGTCGAACATTTCATCAATTCGAGGCAACGGACACCTATTTTTGACGGTGACATGATTCAACTCCCGATAATCAATACAAAGTCGCATACTCCCATCTTTCTTCTTTACGAATAGAATGGGAGCACCCCAAGGAGACGTACTAGGACGAATGAAACCGATGTATAACAATTCCTACAGTTGGGTTTTTAACTCCTGAAGTTTAATAGGAGCCATTCGACATAGGGCTTTGGAAATGGGTTTTGTACTGGGTTCAAGGTTAATATAAAATTTGATTTCATGCTCTAGGGGTAGGCCAGGAAGTTCTCCAGAGAATACATCAGGAAATTTATTAACAATAGAAATATCATTACAATTTGATGTATTTTTGTTTAAATCCGTGACATGAGCTAAGAAAGCTTGACTTCCATTTTTCAATAAATGAATGGCTTTATGGCTTGATATGGCAGTGATTGACTTTAGTGGTTTGGTTGCTTGAATTCACATAATAGGTTGGTTAGGAATATAAAAGCTAACAACCTTACGAAAACAATCAATTTTATCATAATGAGCAGTTAACCAATGAATCCCTAAAGTCACATAAAATGCAAGTATTTTCAAAGAGATAAGATCGACAGGTAATGTGCGGTTACCGATTTGAATCAAATAAGAGTTATAAACAGTGGATGTAATAAAGGTTTCTCCCAATGAAATTTCAACAGATAAGTCAAAGTATAATTTCTCCGGAGTTAAATTTATACGTTGAGCTCAAGTAGGAGAAATAAAAGAATGGGTAGAACCGGTATCAAATAAGGTATAGACTTCATAGAAGTTTATGATTAACTTACCTGTGATAACTTCGTTCGGGTTCCTCACTTTTTGGGAGGTCACGACAAACACTCTCCCTTGAACTACTAACTTTGACTTGTCTGTGATGGCATTTGGTGTCACCATCCCAACTGGACTTGTCTTCACTACCCAACAAAATCGGGCTAGGTGACCTTCTCTTTTGCAATTGTAACACGCTTTGGGTTGCTGCGTGAAGTTTGGATTGATGTGTCCCTCCCCTCTACATTTGTAGCATATGATCGGTGGTTGTTCTCCTTCCTTAACAATGGGTGCTGGTGCTGACATCTTTCCATCATTATTGAACCTTCTCTTCTTGAAATTTCCAATTCTCTTATCTTGGCCATGATTACCACCGAAGTGGTTACCATTTCTGGCATGTTAATTTCCTCCATATTTGTTGTCACCACTTTGATGACTGATACCAGTGGTATTTTAGTTTTTCCGGCTGCTCTCTCTTGGTTGAGTTAATTCATTATCGCGCTCTAATAACTGAGCCCTATTCACAACATCTGAATATAAGCAAAGTTTGTGAGAAATAAGGTATTGACGTATTTTGGGTTTCAAACCTCGCAGAAACATTCACATCATTTTTTCCTTATTATCAACCAAATGGCATGCAAACCGGGATAACTCCGCAAACTTAGCCTCATATTGCGGCACGGTTATATTGTTTTGCTCCATCTTGATGAACTCCACCTCCTTCATGTGACGAATACTTTCGGGAAAGTACTTGTCGTTGTAAAATTCTTGAAACTTCTCCCAAGACATCTTTAGTGCGACAGGTTGAGTACGTTTAACAGATTCCAACCAATAATCTGCCTCTCCTCGCAACATGAAGGTGGAAAAGGGAACCTTTTACTCCTTGGAGTATCCCAAAACATCAAATATCTTGGTGATCTGCTTAATCCACTTCTCTTCCATAAGTGGTTCTGGCTTTCATAAAAACTCCGGTGGTCCTAGCTCCTTGAACTGCTTAGCGGTGACCATTTGTGAGTTGCCAATATTTCCACCTGCATTTTTCACAGGAGTCTCTCTCGCCTGATGTTGCATGAATTGCAGAAAGCCTCTAAACATTCCATCGTTCATCATTTGGTCGGTGTTGTTGTTTACTTAAGGATTTTTGCCTTCCTGATGCACATTATCCTGGTTATTGATCTGTGGTGACTCAACGGTCTTCTGTGCTCCATTGCTTATCTTAACATTTTCAGATGCTATTTTCAAATACTGCCACAAAACAAGGGTTAATTGACATACCACATATTATCCCTATATTCTGACCGGTTAATTAAATAACAAATAAACTTTGGTAGGTCATACAAGAGAAAGATTTACCCGTCTCTCCCCTCTTAGTTCTAGTCTCAAATCTCAGCCATGGATCATATCCCTGAGCTTTGATATCATCTATGATGCCCCCAAAATAGGTATACATCACCCATCTTGGGTCGTCAAATATGTGGTACATAATTCAAATACAACTTAATTATATAACTATCGTGTACAATACGACAAAACATAAGCTGAGAGTTTTAACACGAATATTATCTTCTAGGCAATATCCAAACTCAAATGGAGTCCTCATTACAATTATTATCACACTATTTCACAGAATAGTGAGGACTACTACAACCACCATCTCGAACCGTCACTCCATTCCCTGACTAGTCCTGACTATATTCTCATTTTCTGAGGAGAACAATGAAAGCAAAGGGTGAGCTCAACTAGCTAAGTAAAGAATATTATGACTAAGATAATGTAGAATAAATTATCGTTAGCCTTCAACAGTGTTAAACTGATAGAATACAATAGACAACAAGTTTAACTGCAGCGGAATAAACAATCCATTAGAAGAGTCAAGTAGAGCATGATATCTACTATCTTCTATGATTTAAAAGTTCATCATCAATATTATCGCTGAGACTTAGCTCAATAAATAATCCATATCACTGAATTATCCATGCTTTACGGGCCAAGGATATTCATTATTATCACATCCACGTTTCATCCATGCACTACGTTGGCTATTACTGGAGTGTGTTTGAAGGGTAAGTAGGTGTGCTTCAACTGTGGCAAAGAGGGTCACATTGCTTTGAATTGCCATCAATAGAAGAAGAATGCTTGTTATACTTGCGGGTCAAAGGATCATGTTGCTCGTGAGTGCCCTAAGAAGAAGGCTGGAGAGACAACTAGAAGTAAGGGAGGTGGCAGTGGAGGTACGTTGGCTATTGTTGAACCAATGTCATCAAGCAGACCTATAGCCAGAACCTTCAACATGACGGTGCAAGATGCGGTGCAATCAAAAGATGTTGTGTTAAGTATTATCCCAATCAATGATATAAATGCATAAGTACTATTTTATTCGGGTGCTACTTGCTCGTTTATATCTGATGAGTTTTCTAAGAGGTTAGGATTGCCTAGTGAAGAGTTAAATTTCTCTCTAAACATAGAAATTCTGAATAGGGAGGTAATTCATGTTAAATTTGTATATAATAATTGTAGGGTGAATATTAAGGGAAATATTATCATAGTAGATTTAATTCCGATAAAACTTGGAGAGTTTGATGTCATATTGGGAATGGATTGGCTATTCAACTAGAGAGCGATAATTGATTACTAAAAGAAAAGTGTAAACCTTATGACTCCGTCAAAGGTAGTCTTTTATGGTAGCAAATTGCCTAGACAAGTGAGATGTCTAACGATTATGCAGGCCAATAAGTTATTGAGACAAGGCTGTGTAGGATATTTAGCTTACATAGTCTATACTCAGAAGAAGGGTGTGAAACTAGAAGAGATATCAATTGTTAGGGATTTTGGGGATGTATTTCTAGAAGATTTTCTAGGACTTCTGCCTGACAGAGAGATCGAATTCGTTATCGACTTAGCACCAGGGACTGCTCTGATATCGAAGGCCCCGTACAGGATGGCTCCAGTAGAGATGAAGGAATTAATGGTACAATTGCAAGAGCTGCTAGACCAGAAATACATTCAGCTGAGTGTATCACCATGGGGAGCGCCGATGTTATTCGTGAAGAAGAAGGATGGATCAATGCGTCTTTTCATTTATTAGAGGGAGTTAAACAAAGTCACTACTACAAATAAGTATCCGTTACCAAGAATAGGTGACTTGTTTGATCAACTGAAAGGTACTAGATACTTTTCAAAGATAGATTTGAGGAGTGGGTATGATCAACTAAAAGTAAGGAACGAGGATGTACCGAAGATGACATTTAGGACTCGGTATGGACACTACGAGTTTCTGGTAATATCTTTTGGTTTGACCAATGCCCCTGCAACATTCATGGATTTGATGAATAGGGTGTTTAAACCATTCTTAGATAAGTTTGTGGTGGTATTCATTGATAAAATCTTGGTGTAACCCAAATCTCAAGAGGAACACGTGGAACATTTACGTTTAACATTGGATACGCTAAGAAGGGAAAAGTTATACACGAAATTCTCTAAGTGTGAGTTCTGGCTAGAACATGTATAATTTCTTGGGCATGTGATTGACAAAGATGGGATTGCAGTGGATCCATCAAAGGTCAAAGCTTTAATAAATTGGGAACAACCAAGGACACCATCAGAGGTAAGGAGTTTCTTGGGACTGACAGGTTACTACATACGATTTATTCAACATATTTCCAAGATTGCCACTCTGTTGACAAATTTGACTAGGAAAGCTGTAAAATTTGTTTGGACGGAGAAGTGTGAAGATAATTTTCAGGACTTGAAAAAGAAGCTTAGCATGGCACCTGTGTTGTCATTACCGGATAATACAAGAAACTTTGTGGTAGTGATGCATCACATAAAGGACTAGGTTGTGTGCTTATGCAAAATGGAAAAGTCATTGCATATGCATCAAAGAAACTGAAAGACTATGAGAAAGGATACCCGACTCATGATCTAGAGTTGGCTGCGGTGGTTTTTGCTCTGAAGATATGGAGACACTATCTCTATGGGGAGAAATGTGAGATATATACGGACCATAAAAGTCTGAAGTATATTTTCACACAGAAGGATCTGAACATGAGTCAGAGGCGATGGCTAGAATTGATAAAAGATTATGATTGTGAAATCTTTTATCATCCGGGTAAAGCAAATGTGGTTGTCGATGCCTTGAGTAGGAAGGTTCATGAGAAATTGATGTTCTTAATGGCCCAGGAGGAGCTTATTTCAGCAATGGAAAGACTAGAGCTGGAAATTACACTTCTAAAGGAATTCAACAAGGAATTGTTCCATATGGTAGCTTGTGCAACTTTAGTGGACAAAGTGAAGAACGCTCAACTACAAGATAAAGAGCAAGAAAATAAAGGAAAGAGTGTCCGAGGGTAGTGAAATGAAATTCAAAATCGATGCCGACGGACTACTAAGGTTCGAAGGAAGAATTTGGGTTCCAGCCGTACTGGATATTAAAGATGAAATCTTGACTAACACTCATAACTCAGGATATTTAATTCACTCAGGGAGTACAAAGAAGTATCAGGATTTACGACAGCATTTCTGGTGGCCGAATATGAAACGAGATGTTGCAAAATGTGTCACAAAATGCTTGACATGTGAAAGACTAAAGGCCGAGCATCAGAGACCAAGAGGATTACTCTAACCGTTGGAAATACAAGAATGGAAGTGGGAGCATATCACAATGGATTTTGTGGTAGGTCTTCTGACTACTTAGAAAGGGTACGATGCAATTTGGGTAATAGTTGACAGATTGACAACATAAGTACACTTTTTGCCGATAAAGATTAGATTCAATCTTGATCAGTTGGCAAAGTTATAAGTCAAGGAGATCGTTTCGAGATATAGAGTTCCATTGACAATTGTGTCAGATAGAGATCCTCAATTCACGTCAAACTTCTGGGAGAGACTACAAGAATGCATGGGAACTGATGAGTGTGTTTTATACCTAAGCATTGACTTCTTATTCGGACTTAAACTGTGTTGATCCTGTCTATTTCTGTTCAGTTTTACTTGTTTTGTGTTTGTTTTATGTTTAGGTTGAGTTGCATAGCATTCGTGGCATATTGGTGGCGTTGTGGTAAGACTTGGCATAATAAGAAAAAATTAGCTCTGAAGTAACACCCCCTGCCAGGGTGGACACATTTACAAAGGAAACCTTTGCTGTAGCGGGGGTACGTGAAAAAAGCTAGTGTTGTGTTTCAATCAGAACTCTGTAGTTGCATACAAGGATCAATTTGGTATGGATTGGAACTCCGTTGGGTGTCGTTTAGGAGCTAAATACATTATTTATGTTGGGATATAACACCACATAAGAACGATTCATTACATCAATCATGCAATTAGTAAGATTTGAGCCCTAATTTTAGAAGAACATTGAAGGAGCAGATTTGAAGGTCAAGATCACGAAGATTGCAAATTAGAGCGAGGAAATAGTGGTTTTCTATCTATTCTTTGTCTTTAATTCAATTATTGTAATTGGGATGATGAATTTCTCTATCTTTTCAGTATTTAATTCGTTTATGATGAACTAAATTACTTATTAGGCTTGCAATGGATCTTTATTGTTGAACAATGATTGTGAAGCCTTGATTTCAATTTAATAATCTATCAATTTAGTTTATCTATTATGATTTTCACTTTAATTTATGAATTGCTTGATCACCAATTATGTGTGGATGTATATGGATTCGAGAGATGATGTATGAATCTAGACTTAGTCACTTTAGCATGTGTTCTTGAATTTTATGTTATTATAGAATCTTGATGAATGTTTAGGATAGAGATATACCTAACATCGCATGTAATCAGGTAAAGAACATAGAATTTAAACCTTCTTTGATTTTAATTCATATAGAGATATAGTGAATTAGTTAATTAGGGTGTTTATCTTAATTCTATCTAATTAATGGATTTAAGTTAATATGGTGTTAGTGCATTGAGAGATGGCTAATTCTACTTAAGTGTTCTTGATTAATAAACTGAGATAGTGAATTGAACTGGAATAAGGTGTGATAATCAGCGTGAGACTTAAAGTGAAGTTGTAAACTTAATTCTCCATTATTTGCTTGAAATTACGGTATTAAGTTGTGTTTATTGGTTGGGATTTTTAGTTACTAGTTTTTGTCAATTATAATCATTAATTTTAATAGTTTAATAAAATTGGATTGATAAAAAACTAGGAATTATTAGGTTTAATTTCATACTAGTCTATGTGGGAACGATACTTTTTCTCATCATTATATTACTTGTTGACCACGTGAACTTGCGTGTTGAGCATATATAGATTTCTACCAACAAGTTTTTGGCGCCGTTGTGACGCCCCCAAATTTGGGTTACCTGACCCCCGAGTCTGGTGCTCACGATCCACAATATAAATAATATTTAACTACCCATATTATATAGATAGTAACATACATAAGACTTTATCAAAGTTTAATAATACATTACCCAGGTTCTCTAACCTTAACATTACAAACATACCCTTTAGATATACATAAGGGTTTACAAACATAACATACTAATGATGCTATTCATAACTAATTTATTACAACGCCTTTGCCTTTGTCCTTTGCAGCACCTCCTACAACTTCGTCCCTAGCTGAAAAGTTTTATTTAACAAGGGTGAGCAACTAATTTGCCCCACAAGTTAAGATATACAATAAATGTATAAGAAATCAAAACAACAGACCATCTATTTAATAGAATAAATCCAAAGTTCGGGGAACCTTGAAATAGCTGAACAAATCGTTATTCAATAACAAGTGTTCTCATATTCTATACAACACAATAATTTAATAATCAAAGAGTACAACGCTTTCAAAGTTCTACGATATATTCAAATGAATAATCAAGAATCAATTCTACGAAATAGCAAAGTGGAATGTTTTCCAGATTTATGCTGAGTGATCACACTAGATCTTGAACTTATATTCTTGGGTATCTATCAAAGATTTACTTTGATAAATATTTAGGTGTATCAGATAACCATAAAGATTAAATCATACCCCTATGCAAGTACTCAGAGCCGACCAACTCTTTATACCCTATATTATGCATAATACTTAAAATGCGCGCAAAGGTCGAATTCACGACCAATAAAATGTTCCCTTTATATAAAAGGTTGTTCTTCTCAGTCTCAGAATCAAGATTTTGATTTTACAACGAAATACTGGGATTTCAAATTCTATTTACTTCTCGGTCTAGCCGAAATAATTGGCATCGATCTGTCAATAATAATTGAATTTTCTTTTCAAACCTATCAAGTTCAAACAAATGTTCGTCTAGCTAGAATAATTAGCTAAGACATTTCTCAGTGTAATTTGACAATAAATAGGAATTATCTGTACTGTCAATTCTAACTTCTACAGATATGAATATTCAATAACAGTAATTCTACGAATATATATTTTCCAAATCAATAATTCAATTCGAACTATTAAGCATGCACTAACTGCGAATTATCAACAATAAATCCCTGGACGTGGTCTAATTAGCAATAATTAACCACCAATAATAATTAAACAATATTAACTCAAGGTTGAGTTAGGGAACTTGCCTCTTCCGTTGATTACAGCTACACAATAAACTTATCTACTTTTGAAAGACCTATAACCAATAATATCGGTCTAACAATTAGCACAATATTTCATAACACACAACACTGCAATTCACAGTCAAACTTCTCCTAGACACATTACCACATAGCCACATCAGTGTTTATAACCTATATAAACACTTAACAAGTCAAACTAATTCAATCTGATTGGACTTCGGTCCATTCTCGGTGTTCTGGTCACCCTATCCGACAATTAACACAGTTATTATCAATTAAAATTGGTTTCTAAGCTTCAATATTAATTTAGATAAGTCAATTATCAATAATAATATTTTTCGGAAGCTTTTAATAATTATCAAGTAATTATTATAATTTATAATAATTTTTCAAATATCAGAATCATTTTTAAATGATTTAATTATCAATTAATCGTATCATTATTAATATTTAATAATATCAAAATATTAAAGTTATTATTAATAACTTAAAATATTTTTAAATCAACAATATTCCACTTAAATGATTTTTAAAGTAATTAAAATCATTTTAAATCATTACCATTAATATATAAATATTAATGAAATTATCATCTAAATATTAAAAGTCATTAATTACAACTTAAAATATTTTTAAATCATTTTTCTCATTTTTAAATGATTTTAAATCAATAAAACCATTTTAATTCATTTATTTAATATAACAATTAAATAAATCCAACACCATTAATATTAATTTATTAATTTGAATTCTCCAAAATATTGAAAATTATATTTTATAATTTAAAATATTTTCTAACATTTTATTTTTAATTAAAATGATTTTTAAATCATTAAAATCATTTTATCTTATCTATTTAATTTAATAATCAAATAAATCTAATATCATTAATATTAAATTATTAATGAAAATTCTCCAAAAATATTAAAAGTTACATTTTATAACTCAAAATATTTTTAAATACATTATTCTTATTTAAAATTATTTTACATAATATTAAATCACTTTTCTCTAATTTATTTAATATACTAATTAAATAAATTAAATATCATTAATACTTAAATAATTATAAATATTAATGAAAAATATCTCAAATAGTCGTAAATTATTTTTCATGATTTAAAATAATTTTAAAACCATTTTTGGTAATTTTTATAATTTATTTATATTTTTTTATTAATTTCCGGAAAAACAGAAAATTAAATTAATTAAACCGTTGCTATTAGGCTTTAGCGACAAAAAGCGTCGCTGTTGGTGTTCTTAAGCCTCAAGAACACTGACAGCCGGCTTAACAACCTGTCACGTTTGACCGCGTGTAAATCTCATTCAAAATTGTTTTTGGGCAATCTTAAAGTTTAGTCATGTAGAACTCATGTAGTACTACCATTAACAATCAACCAATTGGTCATAACATTACATTAATTAACGATCTAGGCTTGCTAAAGAAGCTGTCAGACCCATTCTGGGTTTCTCCAGAAACCCAGAAACTCGACTAGGCACCTTCTCGATCATTTTAATCTATGTTCCATTCATCAAATTAGATATGTTAAGGTCAAATCTATAGTACTAGTGTCTAGGTACAAATACATCACAACATCTCAGTTAAACAACACCCAAAACTCCAGATTCCACTAGGTCAAACATTGTCAGAATGCTGTTCTTATATTTTCTGGAAATTTCCAAAAACTGCAACTGTGAACAAATTATCAAGTTTGACCAATCATTACGACCATCATGTGTGTTGTTTAAGAGATATATTAACATGGATCTAGAGTCTAGATAACCAAATACAAACTGAATACAACATAACATCAAAACATTAACACAACTGAAAGATCAAGAGGCTCAAAGATGTTGTCAGACACTGTTTTAGCCGTTCTGGGTTACCTAGAATTTTGCTCGGTCAAGCCCGGTCAACATTTTTTTACCGTTAATAACTCCTGATCTAGACATCATTGAGCTGTACTACCACTTGAAGATTAAAGCCTACATACTAGGCTACAAATAACAACTATTACAACACAAAAATCAAAAACGAGCAACGATTTATGGCTCCTGACATTATCTTGTCAGACCATAAATCAAGCTCTTGGACAGTTTTTCAAAAACTCCAATTTAAAGCATTATAATGCTATGTATCCATGATAGATCATCATAGATCTTCATAAAACATCCAATAGCAAGATTCTAAATACATAATCACAAAGATTTTCTTAGCATGTAAGATCAAAATAGTTTTGAGCTTTATACCTTTCTATCCAAATCTTTGATCCTTGATCTACTGAAATGATATTGTTGATCTAAAAGGTGTTCTAGTGACTGATCTACTAGAGAAATTTGGAGGTTAGGAGAGAGAGAGAGTTTGTTGAGTGTTAGACATAAATTTTTCTATTTTTGTGAACTTTCTCTCTCCAAATCCATTTATATATTGCTTGATTCATTGAATGGTCGATGTTGGTACATCAATTGAGCTTAATTGGCTGATAAAATAAGTCACACAAGTCAATAAAGTTGGTTACCTAACACAAATTCACCAAGATTTGCAAGTTACCTAATAATTTATACAAAAAGGGCATTGTGGACTTTTATAATTTAATTTTAAAGACAAATTGGACAATAACCAAACCCTTAGGGTTTAACCCTAAGGTTCTAACCCTAGAATTTTACAACTTTAATTTCTACAATTATTTTCTAATTTAGGGTTTACAAATTAGAAAATTAAATATTTCAAAAATACAATTAGGGTTTCAAAAATAGAAAATTAATATACTAAAATATAATTAGGGGTTTCTAATTATATTTAAGTTTAATTAAACACATTAAGCTTGCCAATTAGGATTAGGTTTTCCTAATTTAGGGTTTACAATTCCAAGTTTTGAAATTAGGGTTTCCTGGCTATCGATTAGGGTTTCTAATCCTGAGATTAGGGTTTCTAATCTCTTACTAGGTTTATTAATATTAAACCTCGTCCAGTCAACCATTGGTCAACATTTCTATACAGTCCAAACACATAATCAACAATACAATTATTTTAATTGCATTTTCTATCGAATCCCTATCCGGAAATTAGGGTTAGGGTTTTTAAAGATGTTAAGCACAACTCTACTCTATTTTCTCAGTCAATACATACTTTGACCAGTTTTCGAGACTTGTCTCACAGATACACAATACAATATTAACAGTCAATGTCAATATTAAATAAAAAAAAAATTATTCGTAAAATTTTGATTATTCGAAAACCCGGGTTATCACAGCCGTTGCTGGGGATTTGTTTTGATTTTAGTATTTTTCAATATCAGTTTAATTAGTTCAGTTTCACTTAAACAGTTTTTCTTTTGTTTTGTTCGTTCTTTGTGCAGATTTTTGGACTTAGTGTATGGAAACTCGGTCTAAGAAGCCAGACTTACTTCTTGTCAAGGACAATATCGAGAAAATGTTTTATAGGCTCAGTAAGTGGATTAATGACACTAGGGAAAATCTTGAAAAGGAAGAAATAATAGCTGCAGAAGATCAGAAAACGCTAAGGGATTATCTTACTCCTAGGGTGACTGAGCTTCAAGTGAGTATCACCAGGCCTACGATAGCTGCGAATAATTTTGAGATCAAGAATGGGACCATACAGATGATTAAGAACTCAGTGTAGTTTGGGGGATTAGCCGACAATAATCCGAATGAGCACTTGGTTAGCTTTCTGGAAATATGTGACACCTTAAGATACAATGGGGTGTCAGATGAGCGCTTTTTCCCGTTCACACTGCGGGACAAGGCAAAAAGTTGGTTACACTCTTTGCCGCCAGGGTCTATTACTACATGGGATGACCTTTCTCAGAAGTTCTTGGCCAAGTTTTTCCCATCAACCAAGATTGCGAAGATGAGGAAAGAGATTATAATGTTTGAGCAGCTAAATGGGGAATCATTGTTTGAGGCATGAGAAAGGTACAAGGAACTACTCAGAAAATACCCACATTATGGACTACCTAAATGGCTGTAGATAAACACATTCTACAATTGGTTGAGCGGTAGTCTCAGGACTAGCATATATGCAGCTTCGGGTGGAGCGTTCATGGCTAAGAGCTACAAGAGGCGTATGATCTGATAGAGATGATGGCGGTTAACAACTACCAGTGGCATATAGCGAGAATGACACAGCCTAAGGTAGCTGGGGTGCTAGAGGTAGATGGGGTAACAACGTTGGCGCCACAAATTTCAGCTTTATTAAAGAAAATAGATGCTCTGACAGGTGCACAAATATAGCAGGTTACGTATGTTTACGAGTTGTGTGCGGGGGAACATCCTACAGAACAATGTGCCATTAACCTAGTAGCGGTATAATTTGTAGGCAGCTATAATAGGATTTCACAAAATATGTATCAAAATGCCTACAATACAGGGAATAGGAACCATCCTATCTTCTCGTGGAGTAACAACCAGAATAAGCAGGCTCCACGACCTTCTTATCCCCCAGGGTTTCAAAATCAGCACCAACAAACATCTCCACAACAAGAGAAAAAGATAGATTTAGAAGGGCTTTTGTTGAAGTATATATCTGGTAATAAGGCGGTAATGAAATCACAAGCAGTAGCCATCAAAAACTAAGAAAATCAGATGGGACAACTTGCCTTAGCACTTAATAACCGGCATCCAGGGCTTAGCACTTAATAACAGGCCTCAAGGGACTCTACCTAGTGACATAGAGAAGAATCCGAAGGGAAATCACGAGCAGTGTCAAGCAATCACTTTGAGGAGTGGAAAACATCTTGAAGGGAAAAACGCAGAAAATTCAGCTAAGAAAGATGACAAAGAAGGTGAAGAAAAAGTTTTTGAAGAGAAACAGGGTGAGGAAAAGCAAGAGGACAAGAGCAAGATAAAATCGAAGCCAGTTGTGTATCCTCCACCATTGTTTTAGCAGAGGGTCCAAAAATAGAAATTTGATAAGCAATTCTCAAAGTTTTTAAAAGTTTTCTAGAAACTTCAGATAAACATTCCTTTCACAGAAGCCCTAAAGCAAATGCCGAGTATACCAAATTCATGAAGGGTATTCTGTCAAGGAAGAAAAAGTTAGGGGATTACGAGACTGTAGCTTTGACGGAGGAATGCATAACAGTTTTACAGAGAAACTACCTCCGAAGTTGAAGAGTTTCACCATTCCTTGCACCATCGGTAATATGGCCTTCAACAAGTGTTTGTGTGACTTGGAGGCGAGTGTGAACCTTATGCCATTGTCAGTGTATACTCAGTTGGGTTTGCCAGCTCCGAAGCCTACAAACACATCTCTACAGTTAGCGAATTGATCAGTGACATATCCAAAAGGAATTGTGGAAGACATTGTAGTTAAGGTGGATAAATTTATCTTTTTAGCATATTTTATAATTTTGGATTATAAAGAGGACAAAAACATCCCAATTATCTTAGGGAGGCCATTTTTGGCTACGGGTAGGACTTTCATCGATGTCTAGAAAGGGGAATTAACCATGAGGGTACAAGACCATGAAGTCAAATTCAATGTGTTCAAGGCCATGAGGTCCCTACAGATGAGGATGAGTGTTTTCAGTTGTATGTGATCGACAAAATAGTTAATGAAAACTTGGTTAAAAGTTTGGTCAAAGATCCATTGGAAAATACATTACTGGGGGATAAAGAATTAGATAATCCAGAGTTCTTGGATTACTTATATATGCTGGATTCTTTGCCTCGAGTTAGTAAATTCAAGGTTCCGTTCGAGCCACTACACATGGAAGAAAAAGCTTCAGCTCAGATGAAACCTTCACTGGAGGAGCCACCCACTCTTGAGCTTAAACCACTCCCTAAACACCCCAGGTATTCTTATTTGGGTAATTTAAATACTTTACCTATTATTATTGCTTCTGCGCTTAACGATCTGCTGGAAAGTAAGTTGCTGAGGGTGCTTAGAGAATATAAGTCAGCTATTGGATGGACAATTACTGATATTAAGGGGATAATCCATTCCTTTTGCATGCACAATATTCTCATGGAAGAGGATACAAAGCCAAAAGTAGAACAACAGAGACAGCTAAATCCGATCATGACAGAAGTGGTAAAGAAAGAAATTTTGAAGTGGTTGGATGCGAGAATTATTTACTGGATTTCAGACAGTGCATGGGTCAGTCTAGATCAATGCATTCCGAAAAAGGGTGGAATGAAAATAGTGAAAAACAACGGCAATGAACTGATTCTGACAAGGACAGTGACCAGATGGAGGGTTTGCATGGATTACAGGAAGCTGAATAAGGAAACCCGGAAGGATCACTTTCCTCTACCATTCATTGACCAGATGTTGGACCGGTTAGCTGGGCATGAATACTACTGTCTACTGGATGGATATTCAGGGTACAACCAAATAGTAATAGCTCTTGAGGATCAAGAAAAGATAACTTTTATGTGCCCATACAACACCTTCGCATTCAAGAGTATGTTCTTTGGGTTATGTAACACGCCGTCGAATTTCCAAAGATGTATGATGGCTATTTTCTCAGACATGGTGGAGAAGAATGTGGAAGTTTTCATCAACGACTTCTCAGTCTATGGAAACACTTTTGATAAGTGTCTAGAGAATCCGGTTATGGTCTTGAAATGATGTGTAGAAAATAACTTGGTGCTTAACTGGGAGAAGTGCCACTTTATGGTTGAAGAAGGAATAATTCTAGGGCACAAAGTCTCTGCGAAAGGCTTAGAGGCTGATAAGGAAAAGCTGGACATGATAGAAAATTTGCCACCGCCTAATTCAGTTAAGGGAATCTGCAGTTTTCTTGGACACACTGGATTCTACTGGAGGTTCATTAAAGATTTCTCTAAGATTGCAAAACCACTATGAAGTCTCTTAGAAAAAGATGCAGTGTTCAGTTTTGATGAAGAGTGTAAAGCAGCATTTGAACAGTTGAAAATGAAAATGAAATTGAATACAACTCCAGTGATCGTAGCACTGGATTGGATGATGCCTTTTGAATTAATGTGAGATGCTAGCGACTACGCGGTAGGGGCTATTTTGTGTCAGCGCCGAGAGAAGATATTCCATGTTATATACTACGCAAGTAAAACCCTCACGGATATCAAATTGAACTACACAACCACCAAGAAGGAGTTACTTGCAGTAGCATATGCCTTTGACAAATTCAGAGCTTACTTAATTGGAACAAAGGTGGTGGTATACATGGATCACTCGACGATTTGTTATTTGATCTCAAAGAAGGATGTTAAGCCTAGACTAATCAGATGGATCCTTCTCTTTCAAGAATTTGACTTAGAAATAAAGGATAAGAAGGGGATAGAAAATCAAGTGGCGGATCATCTTTCGAGACTGGAAAATTCGGATAAGGATGGGGTGGATAAGTGTGTAATTAATGAATCATTTCCAGATGAGAAGCTTTTTGGACTAAATTCTGAGTTTCCATGGTATGCGGATTTTGTCAATTACTTGGTGAGAAAAATTGTTCCTTCTGATTTGACACGTCAACAAAAGAGAAAATTCCTACATGGTATCAAGTGGTATATGTGGGATGAGCCCTATTTATTCAGACATTGTGCAGACAAGATGATCCGGAGATGTGTGCCATACAACAAAGTGAAAAATATTTTTCACGAATGCCATTCATATTCTTATGGGGGACATTATGGTAGTGAGCGGACAGCGGCCAAGGTACTTCAGTCAGGATTCTATTGGCCAATTTTGTTCAAGGATGTCCACCACTTCGTGAAAAATTACGACAGATGCCAAAGCGTGGGTAATAGCTTGAAGAGGAATGAGATGCCGCTCAACATGATCATGGAAGTTGAGGTTTTTAATATGTGGGGGACGGACTTCATGGGACCTTTTCCTCCTTCATTCAATAACCTATACATCTTGCTAGCTATGGATTACGTGTCAAAGTGGGTTGAAGCTGTAACACTACTTATAAACGATGCCAAGGTTGTTCTTAAGTTTCTACAAAAGAATATCTTTACGAGATTTGGCATGCCAAGAGAAATCATAAGTGGTGAGGGAAGTCACTTTTGAAATAGGTTATTTACAACTCTTTTGGCAAAGTATGGGGACAATCATAGGGTTGCAACATCATATCACCCCCAAACGAGTGGTCAAGCTGAGGTTTCCAACAAAGAGGTGAAGAAAATTTTAGAGAAAGTAGTGAATTCGAGCAGAAAAGATTGGTCTTTAAAGTTGAATGACACGCTATGGGCTTTCAATATAGCATACATGACACCAATAGGAATGTCTCTATATCAGTTGGTCTACGAGAAAGCGTGTCACCTCCTGGTGGAATTACAACATAAGGCATACTGTGTCATTTAGAGACTTAACTTTGATCAAACAACTGCAGGAGAAAAGAGGTTACTCTAATTGAACAAACTCGATGAATTTCAACTACAAGCGTATGAAAACTCAAAGCTGTATAAAGAAAAAGTCAAAAAATGGCACGACCAAAAGATTATGCAGAGAAAGTTCGAACCAGGACAATCGGTATTAATGTTCAACTCACGACTGAGATTGTTTCCTAAAAAGATCAAATCTCGATGGTCGTGGCCATTCATAATCAAGACAGTTTTCCCACATGGTGCCGTTGAACTATATAGTAAAAATTCACTTGAGACATTTAAAGTCAACGGTCAACGACTAAAGCATTACTGGGGTGGCGATATCGATAACAAAGCTACCGTGATCACACTCGCTGATGTGCCATGAACAAGGAGTAGTCAGACTGAAAGACTAAAAAACAAGCGCTCATTAGGAGGCAACCCAAATTTACTTCTATTTACATTATTTTTATGTTATGTTAGTTAATTCATAGTTCTAGTATCAATTAGTTTATTGCAGGATAATAGCTAGTTAGTTAATTTATGATTTTTAGTAAAATCGATCTTACTTACTAAATCTTCATGAGGTTATCTTATGTTTGTGATTTCAATGTGTTTCAGGTACTTGGGATGTTATTGGATATGCGTATGAGGAGAAGAAGTCAAAAAATCTAAGTCATCTGCAGAATACCCCCCGCCGGGGTTGACATTATTATTGAAGCCCCCCCAAGGGGGGGTACCAAGCAAAGAAAAATACCCCCACCGGCTCTCCTCTAGAGTAAAAAACTCCTATCAGGGCGGAGGTACAGGAACCTGAAAAGTTTTTAAACCGATTCTTCACTTAGCCATCCCACTACTCCACTTCTTCCCCTCTTTTCTCTTCTAAATGATCCCCTCACTCCATAAACCCACTACATACCCCACGAAATCCATCACTTATCCACTAAATCCAAGCACTTCTACTACACTATATATATATATATATATATATATATATATATATACAAACCCTATTTCCATCAACTCCACATAAACTCACACCCTTTACACACCAAATTTTGAATTTTCCTATCAAAGAAAACCTAGGGCTTGTCACCAATTGGGTCTGCAGGGAACAAGTTTGGGGGAAACATCAAATTAAGTGCTAATACTACAAATTCATCATTAACAAAAGGGAAAATCAGTGGGGAAGCAACTAGTACAGTTTGTCATCACACTTTGGAATCTAAGTTGGTTAGTTTGGGTAGTTTGGCAGTGTGTACATAAACTGTTCAATAAATTTCTTCACACAAGTTTGGGGGAATTTTATGATTGAATTGATTGCCATGGCATCAAAAACACCATCCAAGCGACAACAGGGTGAAGGTTCGGGTTATACACCACCTACGCATGCCTTTGACAGACAAAAATTCACAACTGCTAGTGCCGCCGACAAGTATGATTATTTAGTGCCCAAAGCGCTAAATCCTGAGAGGGGATTGACACCATATAATGTTGATGGGTAGATGAGGAGGCAAATATATGAGCAAGGATGGGAGATGCTGACAGACGATCCCGACCAAGCATAGTCAATGTGGGGAAGGAATTTTATGCCAACATTGAGGATAGGGCACCTTTCAATGCATTTGACAGGCCAAATAGGTACCCTTCAGTCCAGAGGCATCAAAAACTACTATAACCTGCGAGCCCCTGCTATATGCCAATATACTCAATTGCATAACAGCGATCCTGATTATGATCAAATTTTAGTTGAGATAACTAAGTCGGGTACTACTTTGGTTAAAGGACGAAAGGGCAACACAATCTTCTTGAGATAAGACTTGATCCGCTATGGCAAAATTTGGTATGCGTTCTTGTTCACAAAGTTGTTTCTGTCCATGCATACCAGTGAGGTGACGAGGGAGAAAGTGTTTCTGCTGTACGCAATTGTGAAAGACTTCAACATCGACACCATTATTAGTTTCTCTATATAGTGATGCTTGCGAGGGCCATTCTCCGGCGGTCTGCCACACCCATCCCTCATCTATGGGCTGTGCAGGTAGGCTAACGTTAAATGGTCAGGAGATGAGCCTTAAAAGAAGCCTCTCCAGCTATTGGACTCCTGTATGATTGCATGTAACACGGTCTGGCCTGGGGGGAGTCACACCCAAGAGGAGTCAGTTTTATATTTCCAGAGGCCACTGAGGAGGAAAATGCTGAGGACACCTTTGAAGATGATGAGTTCCAAGTCGATGAGATGACTGGAGAGAAAGAGACTACAGAGAGTCGAAGGACAGGTAGATTCATGTTTAGTAATCAATTTCTAAGTCTCTAGCCTTTGTTTACAAAAGAAATAAAGAAGCTAACCGAAAGATGAAGCGACTGGCGGCCATGTAGAACCATATGTTCAATGCCATGAACACGTCCTTTGCCTCGCTAAATGCGGTATTACAGAATTTAAATCCAGTCCCGGTCGCACAGTTTCCATACCAGACGCCAGAGCCTATGCCACAATTTCCACCATTTGATTTCGACACAAAAGAGCACTGAGTCTATGAGCCACGATCGCCATCACCACCATCACCTCAACTTTAGCTGATTTCATGGAAGTCATCTTGTGCTTAATGTTAAATTTTTACAATGAGGGCATTGTACTTGCTAAGTTTGGGGGAGTTTAGTTTACTTCTTTATTACATGTTTAGTTTATGTAGCTTGTTTGTTTAAGTTGCATATGTTGTCATATTTAGTTAGGTTCATTATGTTTGCATTCATGTAGTATAACTGCATAGTAGTGTAGTATTGTAAATAGTATTTTAATTAGTTTATGATTCTGTTATTCTTATTCCGTATCGAAAAAAATTGGAAAAATCACAAAAGTTTTTGTTAGTACTTTGTTTATGTTGCATTTTAAGTTTATCTTGCATGAGTGCAGCCGTTATGATAGTTAAAGTCTATTTTGGCTTATGATGAGACTGGATTTGAGTAGACAAATGTAGTGCTGACTATTAGAACTTTGATGTGATTTCCTGTTATGAATTGAATCTTTTTCTATTTGAAACTAGTATAAAAAGGATATCACAGTAAAAATATCTTTGTTGATTGATTGAGTCTAAATTGACACATAATGGAATTCTAAAGGATAATGCTAGTTTGAATGAAAGAATGACAAGAATAGGCAGTGAAGGCTAAAGTTATACAAGAACTTAAGTTTGGGGGAAAAATTGGAGTATATAAGCTATAAAAAATAGAGAGAAAAAGAAATGAATATATATATATATATATATATATATATATATATATATATGAATAAACACCATGGCTAGTCTAGTTTTGTGGCCTTTGTTAGTTGAGTAAGTAAGCCCGAGGGGATTGTCTTTACACCTAGCCCCCTAAGGCCTTAATGGTTTGGGAGTCATTGGTTGAAAGCTCGTTAAGGTAGCGTTGAAAAGCCTAAGGGAATTAGACATTGCACAACCTTGAGAATAAAAAAAAGAGATTAAAACGGGAAAAAAGAGGAAAAAAGCCCCCGTAATTGAAAAATAAAGCATAAGTACCCCATTTTGACCCTCGACACCGGTGACTGTTTGATGATAGTCGGATCTTGATTGTTTTTGGATTTCCTGAGTTTACACTGTATGAGGCCTTCAAAGAGACCTATTATGTTTTAGATTTGAATTTATATCAGTTGGCATAATTGTTGAGGACACACACACACACACACACACTATATTAGTGATAACAGTCTAAGACTTAAAGATTGACAAAAAAGTTACTGATTTAGTTTGATATGATGTATTATCATGTTTACTTGATTTCTCTGAGATCGGTTGATTAGATTTGTTTCTGTCATTACTGCTGGATTCGTAGGCATGTAGATTAATTACATTTCATTGTATTGCATTTTGTTTTATTTTGTGCTCGAGGACTAGCACAGGTTTAAGTTTGGGGGAGGTTGATGAGTAGGTTTTATACCTACGAATCGGCTCCAAATTAAGACTTAAACTTTTTTGATCCTGTCTATTTCTATTTAGTTTTACTTGTTTTTTATTTGTTTTATGTTTAGGTTGAGTTGCATAGAATTTGTTACTTATTGATGGCATTGTGGGAAGAATTGGCATAATAAGGTAAAATCAGCTCTGCAGTAACACCCCCTGTTGGGGCGGGAACATTTACAAAGGAAACCCGTGCCAGGGCGGGAGTATATAGTCCAACTACAGAGCACCCCCGTCGGGGCAGGGGAAAGAGCTAGTGTTTTGTTTCAATCAGAACTCTGTAGTTGCATACAAGGATCAATTTGGTGTGGATTGGAACTCTGTTAGGCGTCGTTTAGGAGACAAATACATTATTTATGCTGGGATATAACACCACATAAGAAAGGGACATTACATCAATCATGAAATTAGCAAGATTTGAGCCATAATTTCAGAAGAATATTGGAGGAGCAGATTTAAAGGTCAAGATCACAAAGATTGCAAATTGGAGCGAGGAAAGGGTGGTTTTGTAACTATTCTTTGTCTTTCAATTCAATTATTGTAATTGGGATGATGAATTTCTCTATCTTTTTAGTATTTAATTCGTTTATGATGAACTAAATTACTTATTAGGCTTGCAATGGATCTTTATTGTTAAGCAATGATCCTTATTGTTATGTGAATAAATAGAGCAACGTAAATACAGAGACTATTAGCAAGCCGCCAGCTTAAAGGCTTTTATCTCACGCGGTAGCACAAATTCAATGCCATGCCAGTACTGCTCCCAATACAAATTGGGGCGCAGCAACGCCAGTTAGTAGTTTGGCTAGGAATTTGATTTTTATTATATAATTGTGTAAATGTTAGTATATTATAATGTTATGATTATAAAAATGTGATTTTTATCATATTGTGGTGTTATAGTACCAAGTATGAAAAATATTATTAGCAATTAATAATTATGTTATAACTGAAGAGTTATGGTTTAACCATGTAGTTGAACCTAAGACTACAAGTCATACATGAAATAGATACTTAATTATGTACTGAGAACATATAGTAACTAATTATGTCTTGATGACATGTGTAGAGGATATTGAGAATCAAGTTATATTGTTTAGCTTACACGCAAGGCAAGTTTCCAAACTCTAATCTCTATTTGAGTTTGTCCTATCTTACTTACTTTAAGTAAGTTTCTTTACCCTATCTTGTTTACAATTGAGCAAGTTCTTAATCTTATTCTTATGTATCCTAACTTGATTACATTCATGCAAGTAACTTAAACTTTTCTACTTTATTATTTAGCAAGGTTTACTTTTCGCTATCATGTTATATCTTTAAGATTACGCAAGTTACTTACTCTCTTATTAAGCTCTTGAATCCTATTTATGTTGTATGATGAAAACCTTATCGATGAATTTAGCACGTTCGTTACCTTATTTCAATTATGATTGCTCAAGTTGTATCATATTGAACAAGTTCCATATTCCTATATTGAATAAAGTTCCTAAATTGTTTCCTTATTAACAACGAATGTAACCTTATCTTATTATCATTGTTCAAGCAAGGGTTATTTTACTTTTCAATGCTTATTATCATTGTTCAAGCAAGGGTTATTTTACTTTTCAATGCTTTCTAGTTTATTCCTAATGCATGATTATGATGCGTGATATTTAATCATTTATAACCCATGGTTATTTCATACTAAGTTGTTATCAAACCCTTGAATTGTTATTACACTTTTGATTCAACTAATCCTTAGTTGATGTTCGTTAAACTCTAAATTACCCTTAAAACATATCCAAACCAAACTTCCTTTGATGCAGACTCGAATGTTAAAACTGAGATGAATAACCCTATTATAGGGGATTTATTACGCGTAAGCGTTTAGATGTTTGTGCACAATACATGGTATGAAGGGTTGATCACCCTAAGTATGGGGAGTGTGACGACCTAGAAATTTTCGAATACTTATATCAATATTTTTACGAATAAATTTTTATTTTTATTATTTATTTATTACAAATAATATTTTTAATATATGTGATAAGGATTTAGCAGTATAGTCAATTTAAACTTTTAAATTGACGGATAATGAAAGTTAAGTCGGATAGGGTCAAGAACCCTAATTCATGGGTTATGAACAAGGAATGATAATATATAATAATTATATGTGATATGTATGTGTGTATGGTTTAGTGTTATCAGAATTAGCAGAATAGTAGAAAACCCTAAGTTTAAACCATTAAACCCTAATTCAAACCCTAAATAAAAAATTAAGACTAATTATTAATCAGGGTTATGTGATCAAGGAGATATGTTAGTGATTATTACCAAACGATCCTTGCGATTCAAGTGGAAAAGACCAAAATACCCTTTATTATGTAAAATGACCATTTTACCCTTTTACTTAACTTGTAAGTAAAAAGAGTTTCTAGAAAATGCATGACTCACCATTCAAAGATCTCCCATGTGTGGAAAATCTCAGCCAATCCTTATCTTAATTGACACCTTGCCAAGATTGGATACATTGAATCAAAGTATAAGAGAAAAAGAAAGAAAAAGTCTAAGGAAAGTTGCTCATTTTTACCAAACCCTAAACCAACTCTTTTCTCTCTCTAAACCAAAAATTCTCTTAAGTTTTTCAGTCCCCAAGCAAACCTCTAGACCATCATAAATAGTTAAGGAAGCAAGATCAAAGCAATTTCAAGGAAGAGGTATAACCATAAAACTCAATTTTGATTCTTAAAAGCCATGTTAGATTTCTTGTTTATGTGTTTATTTGACTGTTAGAAGATGTTATATGATGATCTATGATGTTACATCATAGATCTATATCATCAAAGTGCTCAAAAATCAATTTTTCGAAACTGTCCAAGAACCGTAAATTATGGTCTGACAACCAAATGTCAGAGGCCATAGATCTGAGCCTGTTAAAGATTTTGTATGTTTTATGTTTTAAATCTATAGTATGATATGTGAACTTTAATTTGGAACTGAAATCACTGTCAGAACATGTGTAGATTTCAAGTTATGGAAGGTCACACTACGTTGACCGACCATGACTGGCTGTTTTCTGGGCAACCTAGAACTTACCAAACAGCGTCTGACAACAAGTTTAATAACCCAGATCTTGCTTGTGTTTGTTAATTCGATTGTGTTGTTGTAACAAGTTTATAGTATTGTAGATGGACTGTAGAATGATGCCTTTAGATCACCTAAATGATAAACAAACTGAAAGTAATTTATGGTCAAACGAGGCTGGACGAACACGATGGCAGTTTTTTGGAAAACCTAGAAAACTCAAGATCATGTTATTTCTGACAATGTTTGACCGGATGATATATGATGATTTTGATGTATTTTGAATGATTTGATGATTGATATATGTAATCTGTCATGTATACTACAAATCTAAACCATTATATCACATTAACAATGACCAGAACCGATAGAAATTTAAGCCTCAAAGTGGACCCTTGAAGCTGACTGGGTTTCTGGAAAATCTAGAAAGTTCTGACAATAACTTTGCAAGGCTAGATCTTTGTGCTATGTGTTTGTATGACTGATTTAATGCTTGATTGATGTAGTATTACATAAATACTACATGATCAATGCTTAAGATTGTCCAGAACATGTGTAGACTAAGAATTAAAGCCGGTCATAGTAAGTACCTTAGCCACTGACTTTCAATGTTCTTGAACCTCAAGAACACATATCGTGATGTAAACGTCGCTAAAGCCTTTAGCGATGATGATTTAATTATTTTTATTTTATAATTTCAAAAAATACATTCAAAAATAGAAATAAATTCCTAAAATTATTAAATCGAGCTTTAAAAATTATTTTAAGTTATAAAAATTAACTTGTGATAAATTGACATATTTTTCATTAATATTACTATTTAATTGAATATTAATGATATTAAATTTATTTAATAAATATATTAAATAAATGGGTTAAAGAGGATTTTTATATTATAAAATTATTTTAAATGATAATAAGGTGTTTAAAAATATTTGAAGTAATTAATCATGACTTTTAATATTTTAAGGTAATTTTCATTAATAATTTAATATTCATGATAATAAGTTTATTTAATATTTATATTAAATAAATATTTTAAAAAGGTTTTAATGATTTAAAAATTATTTAAAAGGATATAAAGGATTTAAAAATATTTGAAGTTATAATAAATGACTTTTTAATATTTTCATGAATAATACATTAATATTTACATATTAAATGGAGATTATTTAAAATGATTTTAAATGTTTTAAAAATTATTTAAGGGTAAATTAAATATTTTAAAAATATTTTGAGTTATTAGTAATGACTTCGATATTTTGTCAAGTATTTCATTAATATTTTTATATTAATGATAATGGAATTATTATGTATTTAAATCATTTAAAAATGATTTTAGTGTTTGAAAAATCATGATAAATTATAATATTTATTTAAAAATTATTATAAGACTTAGAAAAATAATATGATTAATATTTAAATTATCTACTATAGTGTTGAAGTTACATATTAGAGTTTAAGTAAATATAAACTCGATTAGTATCCGATAGAACCGTCGGTACACCGAAATGTTACCGAAGTCGACCCATACTTAGATAGATTGACTTGATAAGTAATTATTTATGCTAGAATGACTGTTAAAACTATGTGACAATTTGTTTAAGATATATGATGACTGCAACTAGCAGTGTTATGTGTTATGGTATATTATTCTGATCAAAAGAATAATCTTATGAATGATATGTTTTAGTATAAAAGATAAAATCTAAGTTGTGTAAGCAGCAGATCAGGCAAGTATCCTTACTCTTTGTTTCAACTTATGCAATGTTCCTGTATAAGTAAGTTGTTGAATATTATACTCCTGTTGTATAAGTTATTATACTCTACTATTATCGGTCACGTATTTAAATATTAGTATTTATGCCAGTTATAAAATTATATTCGTTTACCAATATTGTAGTAATGTATGATCAGTATATACCTTGTTGATAGATAATTAAGTTAGATTATTCAAGTGCCCTCACTTGGATACCGATTGTATTTAATCTCATGTCGACACATACCTACTAATTTCAGGTATATATATGTTATTTAAAAATTGTCTAAGCTATTTAACTCAGCTATACATAGAATGAAAGAATATTGTAGAACATGATAGAATATTATTATTATTATTAAAATTGAAATGTTTTATTTCGAATGTCAGATTAATTATGAACATCCCGTGCAGGGAAAAACTTTTATGCGCCAAAGGCGGACCAGCTGAACGATTTATCGTTAAAACAAGTAGTGATGATCAATACAGGGCATAGCGGGCTGATCACCCTCCGTGTCCGTAAGACATGACGATTTGCAGATGAATTTCTGTTTAACCTTTTTGAAAATTAAAATAAAATTTATAGTTTATTAAACTGTTATCAAATTTATAGTCAGCGCGTAGTTTCAAAAATGAAATAGAATTAATATGTCGCTTCGATTTGTCTCAAACTTACTTCACAACATTTACTTCTTGTTGAAGTGTCGTCCAAAGGAAAATATCAAATCTTTCAGATAATCGTTATTGATTGCTATTACTTGCTGGGCACTCAAATGCTCATTCTTGCTTTAAATTTAAATGTTTTCAGCTAAGCTAGCACGTCCTGAAGTTTTCAGCAAGGACAAAGGGAAGGGGAAGCTGAAGGAATAGATTACTTTATGTTGTTATGATGTTTGTAGTAGGATAATATAATATTTATCATGTAATGTAAGACTTAAAGGTTCTCGAAACTGGGAAGTTAGATAACTTTGATATAATAATTTTGTTTAATTAATACATTAAGTGGTTGAATGAAAGTTATCGTGGAGCACCAAGTACGGGTTTCAAGTACCCAGATTTGGGGGTGTTACAAGGTGGTATCAATGCTTTAGGGTTGGAAACCTTAGGTGGGAGTAGACCTTAGGTATAACCTTAGAACAGAGGGAAACATTGAAAATATAAATAACTCAAATAAAGTTTAAAAGAGATGAATCGGATAAATTCATCGTCAAACAAAATAAAAGATAACTTATATAAAACTATTGTTTGTTGTGTTTATATAATATATAGTATGTACTAATCAAGATAGTTTGTGTGTAGATGTTAGGCATAAAAGGATTATTGTATGCTTATAACATGAAGAAGGATCGAGACAATACCCCCGAGCTAATATCGAAGCCAATAGCTGAAATAGAGGCTCATGTTGAAAGTAACCTTGATGAAGTGATCATTTTGGAGAATATAGAACCAGACCAAGAAATGGTGGAACTAACAGATAGTGATTCGAACACCGAAGTTGGAGCTGATCAAGCATCAATCGAAGTGCAGAGTCTACAAAACCAGGTTTCTTCTTTAGAAAAGTTGTTAGAAATAAAAATTCTATTTAATAGTCAGTTGTAGAAGGCGTTGATCGAAATAATGGAAGAACAAGATAAGCTTAAGATCCAAATAGATCAGATAACAGCTAAAAGAAGAATATCAGGTGCAACTCCGAGCGAGAAGGGGAAGAGAAAGATGAACGATCGGGAGTTAGAAAATTCTAAAAACTTGAAGAAAATAGGAAAGGGTAGAAATTGTAAAAGGAAATATAGAGGCATGTACAAGAAAGAGAAAAAGATATGTTACATTTGCGGTTATAAGGGACATACCTCTCTGTATTGTCCTGACTATAAGCAAGGTGCGTGTGTTAAGTGTGGGTTGGAAGACCATCAGGCGAAAGATTGTCCAAAATCAGGAGAATGTGTAGGGAATAAGTAGGATTAGTATTTTAATATGTATGTTTAATGATATAATATGTGTGTAATGTAATAATTCTAACTTTTGGTATAAGTGGTAATAGTAAATCCCAATTTTTGTTGTCATAAAGGGATAGCAGATGCTTATAACAATATGTGTTATCCGATGTAAAGTACTATGAAGGAATGCAAATATATATTTGTTTAATGAAATATGTTTTTATGTCTTTATCTGATAATTTGATAATACGGTAAACCAAGTTTCAAAATTTGATATTTTGAGTATCTGACTAATTGAGTTTGAACCATGCATTATGTGTTAAACTTATGCGATAAGACATAAAATATAAGTCAATAAAAGAATAATTTAAGATTTTATCAGATCATGCCACCAAGAAGACAAAATCAAAACCAAAGGGTTGAAGAATCGGTCAACAATGCGGGAGGACAACAACAACCAGACCCAATACAAAATTTTGCAAACATGATAGCTCAAGCTATGCGAAATGCAATACCAGTCGGAGAAAACCAGCCCGATAATAGGTTGGAAAATTTTAAAGACTTTGAAGAAGTAGGACCGCCAGAGTTTAGAGAAATAACTAACCCGGTAGAAGTTCAAACTTGGATAAAGGAGGTAGAAAAGGCTTTTGTAATCGCTAGGGTATCTGAAGGCAGCTTTTGCCACTTACATGATGAAAGGGGAGGCAAACTTTTGGTGGGAAGTGAATCAAGCGAGGGTAGGAGAAGGTGTGATAACTTGGGATAGATTTAAAACTTTATTTTTCAAGAATTACTTTTTGACTAGTATGCAGGCTAGGATGGAGGTAAAATTTCTAGAATTGAAGCAAGGAGACATGTCAGTCGTGGAGTATACGACAAAATTTAATGAATTAGCTAGGTTCGTTCCATTCAAGTGGACACAGAAGCAAGGAAGACATGATGGTTTGAGCTGGGCTTAAAATCCTGGCTCTATAACAAGGTGGCAGTATTTGAGAGAGGTACTTTTGCAGCACTATTGGACAAGGCTATCATAGCCGAAGAGGGAAGTGAAGCCATGACTCATTACAATAAGGAGAAGAAGAATAAGGCTAAGATTGAGGGAGCTATGAAAGTGGAAGGGAGTAGCGGGAGTAAGATGGGAAAGAGAAAATGGGACAATCTAGGAAATATCCAAATTAAGTAGGAGGGTGTGAAGAAGCAAGTTGTTCAATGTGGAAACTGTGGGAAGAACCATTCTGGAGAGTGCTTGAAGGGAAAATCTGTGAGTTTTAAGTGTGGGCAAGAAGGACATATCTCTCCCAACTGTCCTAATCCTAGGATGAATAATGGTTGTTTTATTTGTGGGTCAACAGAACATAAGGTGCGGGAATGTCCGAACAGAATAGCTGATGGGGGAATTGTCAATACGGGGAAGAGTAGTGGGACGCTAGCAATAACTGGGCCAACTCCACCAAGCCAACCAACCAAATCGACCGCAAGGACCTTCAATATGACAGTTCAAGATACGATCACAGCGGGAGATGGAGTTTCAGGTATAAACCCGATCATCGATATTAATATATACACCTAATTCAGATTTAACCTATTCTCGTATCATAAGTTAATATAATAAATCATTAATAACAATTTTTTTTGAAGGAGGAATTTGAGTTCCGGATTCGTAATACGAATCTTATAAGGTGGGGAGAATATAGTAATTCAATTTTTCATAATTAAAAATTTAAGGATAAAACATTTATATTAAGGGTAAGGTAAGGGTGATTCCGGGGACGGAATATTTATAAGGTGGGGAGAATGTGACGACCTGGAAATTTTCGAATAATTATATCAGTATTTTTACGAATAATTTTTTTTTATTATTTATTTATTAAAAATAATATTTTTAATATATGTGATAAGGATTTAGCAGTATAGTCAATTTAAACTTTTAAATTGACGGATAATAAAAGTTAAGTCGGATAGGGTCAAGAACCCTAATTCATGGATTATGAACAAGGAATGATAATATATAATAATTATATGTGATGTGTATGTGTGTATGGTTTAGTGTTGATCAGAATTAGCAGAATAGTAGAAAACCCTAAGTTTAAACCATTAAACCCTAATTCAAACCCTAAATAAAAAATTAAGACTGATTATTAATCAGGGTTATGTGATCAAGGAGATATGTTAGTGATTATGAATCTAATTAGGAGAAACCCTAATGATTGTCAAGAAACCCTAAACGATAATTTAGAAACCCTAATTTTATTATCGGGAAATCCTAAACCTTAATTTTTAAAACCCTAATTGATGATTAGCAAGCCCTAATGGTAATTAGCAAATGTTAAGATTAAAAGTTATGGGAAATGTATGAAATTACCAAACGATCCTTACGATTCAAGTGGAAAAGACCAAAATACCTTTTATTATGTAAAATGACCATTTTACCCTTTTACTTAACTTGTAATTAAAAAGAGTTTCTAGAAAATGCATGACTCACCATTCCAAGATCTCCCATGTGTGGAAAATCTCAGCCAATCCTTATCTTAATTGAGACCTTGCAAAGATTGGATACATTGAATCAAAGTATAAGAGAAAAAGAAAGAAAAAGTCTAAGGAAAGTTGCTCATTTTTACCAAACCCTAAACCAACTCTTTTCTCTCTCTAAACCACAAATTCTCTTAAGTTTTTCAGTCCCCAAGCAAACCTCTAGACCATCACAAATTCTCTTAAGTTTTTCTCTTAGATTTCTTGTTTATGTGTTTATTTAACTGTTAGAAGATGTTATATGATGATCTATGATGTTACATCATAGATCTATACCATCAAAGTGCTCAAAAATCAATTTTTCGAAACTGTCCAAGAACCGTAAATTTTGGCCTGACAACCAAAAGTCAGAGGCCATAGATCTGAGCCTGTTAATGATTTTGTATGTTTTATGTTTTAAATCTATAGTATAATATGTGAACTTTAATTTGGAACTGAAATCACTGTCAGAACATGTGTAGATTTCAAGTTATGGAAGGTCACACTACGTTGATCGAAACCACGATCGGGTCATTGGGCAAACCTAGAACTTACCAAATAAATATTCGACAACAAGTTTAATAACCCAGATCTTGCTTGTGTTTGTTAATTCAATTGTGTTGTTGTAACAAGTTTATAGTATTGTAGATGGACTGTGTTAGGTTTGTAATATTCATGGACGCAATCAAATTGCATAAAAAGTGCGGAAGCGTGTAAAAAATCAGAGTTTAAAAATTTACAAACCATAAACCCGGATCACCCTTTATGCACAATTATTAATTAAACGAAAAGATAAAGAATAAAATCATACCCTTGAAGATCGAGCTTCCTCGTGTACAAGTTCACCTCCAATCTTTTTAGCGCTTCAACTTGAATCCATAGGGTTTGGTTCCTTCCTTTGATCAACGTTAGCCACCCATGTGTTTGGCCTCTAGATGTGATCCACCAAGGAAGAATAAAATTCAAGAAGATGGGTGTTATGGCTAACCCTAGTTTTCTATCTCTATAGAAAGGGCATACTCCCAACAACTTGGAATTATTACGTACTTTTTAAAGTCAACAACCCATCCCACCCATAATAAGACTTCTCTTATTTATAGATGTGGGCAACCCACCTTAACAATTAAGGAATTGGGATTTATTTTAATTAATTAATTTCTTTTAATTAATTAGGCTTCCTAATCTTATTAGGGATAATTAATTAAACTCCTTTAACTAATTTTCCTTCCTAATCCAATTAGGAATAAATGAGAGTACTTATATTAAATTAATTCCTAAACTCTTTTAGAAATTAAAATAATAATAATTGTAATAATATTAATAAGACTCCTCTTATTAATTTATATTTAATATTTCTAAAATATTAAATAATAAATATTAAGTTATTTAATTTATTCTATCACCATAGATTAAATTAAATATACTTAACATATTATTACGATTATGCCATTAACTTCTTAAATAATTATTCTTCCTTTTATGGTGTGACCCTTTAGGTTCTCCATATTAAACCGGTTGTGAATAAATCAATTAGAACAATTCTAATCTTATTTAAATAAATAAATTAAATAATTAATTTATTTAAATAAATAATATTTATTCTACAATAGGGATAAGCCTCCTAGCGATCAACGACTTTTTCGGATAATATAGATTTCAACATTAATCATTAAAGAACCTTTGAGTAAATAGTTACCGTCTGATTCAATCCTTCCACCATACAATGTCCCAATTAAATATAAGACATGGAATTACCTCACAAGTCTTATTTTATTTAATTATATGTATTTCGATCCTTAAATGCACAACTCAAATAATGCAAATTAGAAACTCCTTTCTAATTTCATTCTCTTGGCCCAAGGACTACTTTGGGTTGTCATTTATCGAATCACATAGGACATTTCTCTTCTTTTATTAGAAGTGGTAGATTCTTTATTGATCATACATTATCTCCATGTACAACTTATTATACCCAAGCATACCCTTTGATATACCTTAAGGGTCTTAAGGAATAAGTCAAAGTATAACTCATCATACACAAGATACTATGATGATCTCAAGTTCAAGGATTACTTGTACTACTATCACTACAGAATTCCTATTGACAGAAATAAAACTCCCTTAGGTATTCCTTAGCGAGCCACGCTCAAAGATGAACTTATTCTCTAATAAGCACCTACATACTTGCTTTAGTGTCTCCACACAAAAGATCATGAGATCAATCATCCTCATCCAATGAGCAAGTTAACGTATGTACCAATCTATCCGGATTTACTAATCCCCAATTTAGTAATCCAATGATTGGGAACTATTTTAGTTTTAAGCTTTCTAAGAATTTAGATCTCATTAGAATGATCATCATCATTATTCTAAAAGCATTTCTTAAAACTATGGGTTTATCACATATTATAAAACAAAGATCATGTAGATAATTAAAAGCCTTTAATAAATTAATACTTTTTATTAATAAATGAATAAGATTGTTACAAAGTATATGCTTTATCATCAAACATGATTGGCTTGTGTGCATACTACTTTCAATCTTCCACTTGCACTAAAGCCAATCGTCATGGTATCTTATACTCTTCTTCTCTAAGTGACGATTATCCTGCTGTTGGATAAGCTTTACTTAATGGATATGTAATGTTGTTCTTGAGAGTCCACTATCTCTATAGTGATTTCCCATCTTTCAATGATTCAAATAATCAAATGAAAGTGCCACAACACATGTTTAGATCCAAGATGAGACTTGGGAACTATTCCTAGTTCTGTAATGAACTTTTAATCCAAACAATCATCTTGCAGCTTCATTTATAGCTATATACTTTGTCTTTATCACTAAACCAGCAACTCTTTGCTGTTTGGAACCTTTCCAATTCACTACACCACTGTTCAAGGTAACACTTTACCTTAAAGTGGATTTTTTTGTCATCTTGGTCTGTCTGAAAAACTTGAGTCTGTTAAGCCCTCTAGTTTTAATTTGGACCCACCATGAATATGATCACATCCTTAGTGCCGGTTAAGCACTTTAAGATGTTTTTCACTATCTTACAGTGATCTTCTCCAGAATATAACTGATCAACATCAGGTCTCGTACATTTCATTGCATACATGATTGTCACTCATGCGACCTCTCTTTTCAGGAGTCTGTGGGGACAATTAAGAGAGATACACTCCATGGCTCATCAACATGAGACATCTCTTGGAGTTTGCCATGCTAAACGACTTTAGCATCAAATGAATATACGTTCCTTGGGTTAAGTCGAGCATCCTCTTAAATCTATCTATATAGATTTATATCCCCAATTAAGATACTCTTCCAAAACCATTCATGGAGGAATGTTTAAACAACTTTATCATTACTGATTGTAGCATTGGTATGTCATTCCTTATCCGTAGTATATCAACATATAATATTAGGAATGTCACGGCGCTCCCACTGTCCCTTTTGTACACACTAGTTATCTTACCTCATCGAATGTAACTCTGGATCATCATCTTCTATGATGTGTACCTCATCATCATCATCCATGATGAATCCATACCTCCTAGTATCTTGATTACTATTCCGATTTATTTATCTTTGTGGTACAATAGGTCTATCTATAGGTTCCTCTTATTTGACTTATAGTGTTTTGTGGTTCTTGAACTCTTCAAGATCTATTATCCTCCCACTAGCCCCTTCAATGATAAACACCTTTATCATAGAAGGCAGCGTATTTCGTAACAAACACCTTTTGCTAAGTAGAATTATAGAACATATACCCTAAATTTACTTTAGGATGTCCCACAAATCTGTACATGTCAAATCTTGTCCCAAGCTTATCCTTTAAAACCTTTTCACATAACCCCTTATCTTAACATACTTAAGATTAGGAATCCTCCCTGTCCATAACTTTTATGTAGTCTTGGGGCCGGATTTTGAGGTTACCATTTTCGTAGATATGCAACCATTTCTAGGACATTATCCCAGAAGGATACTGGAATGTCGGTAAAATCATTATGGACCGCACCATGTCCAACAAGGTACGATTTTTCCTTTTAGATGCATCAATCAATTATTATGTGTCGGGATGTGTCCATTATGAGAAAACCATTTGAGATGATCTAGAAACTTATTGCACAAGCATTTATTCCTTGATCTAATCAAAGAATCTTAATACTTTGTCAATTTGTTTCACTTCTGAATTCTTTGGACCTTTCAAATAATTCACACTTGTATTTCAACAAATACATACATTCAACTCTTTGAATGATCATCTCCTTTTCTTATACTAATTTGTTCAATATGCAAAATTATTTTCATGTAAGTCAAGTATACAAAATTTATTAAGTAATATTCCAGTTCTATACAAAACATTATTATTATAAATAGAACAACAATTGTTCTTAATTATAATACCAAAAATTTTTATCATTCGACAATAAAATAGAAATAATATTTTTAACAAGAACTGGAATACAATAACAACTTATTGACTTAATAGATTTGCCCGTAGGCATCGCTAAACTATAAGTTTCTATGGCTAATATGGCAACCTTTGCTTCATTTTCAACACATAGGATTACTTATATTTGTTTAGCTTACTACTACTGCTTGGTCCTTTCATAAATCTATATTTATGATAACCAAAGTCGGTATCCAATGCCCAAGTAGAACCTTGACTTAAAGAAAATTTATTTTAAATCATGAACAAATTTGTATTTATAATCAAACTTCAATAAGCTTCTTTGGTTAGCCTCTGCAAGATGCTTCTCGCAGCTTTCTTTCCAAAGTGTCCGAGCTTATTGCGGTGGAAGCAAACTCCTTTGCTATCCGTGACGCTTTTGTTCTTATTATCCTTTGTTTATGCCTTTCTATTTACCTTCTTTGAATCGTTCTTCTTTTCAGAAGATCCTTTGGCCCCTACCAGTAAGACATGGTCTTTCTTGGTTGGAAAGTGACTCTCAACATTTTTCAATATATTAAGCAAATCAACGAAGCTAATATCTAGCTTGTTCATATGAAAAATTCACAACAATTATGAAACGAGTCCGGGAATGAGTGCAAGATCAAATCTTGGCTCAACTCTCCATCCATGACAAAACTCGTTGTCCTAATTGATCAATCAAATTGATAATGTTAAGGACTTTTATCTGTACTATAGTGCCATTGGCCATTCTAGATCGGAAGAGCTCCTTAGATATCTCGATATCTATCGGTCCTACTTTCTTTACCATCAACTACTTGATGTGCGGAATATAGTAGAGCATCCATAGTTTCATCTTGTGTTGAAGCTCGTTACTCATGGATGCGAGCATGATGCATCGAGCTAATCAGTGCATCATCTTGCCACTTTTTCTAAAGTAGCAATCTCTTCCTCGAGGCATTATCTCGCAACCATTGCGGGATAGGCGTATTATGGACATAAGATAGCTTTTCAAATATGAGAACTATTCTCAAATTCCTTAACCAATCTGCTTAATTCGGTTTGGTTAATTTAGCATTTAATATGCTTCTCAAAGGATAGTAATTTTAGACATTGTAAAATTACGTAAATGAATTTGTAATTAACAACATTTTAACATACATTCTTTTATTAATTACCAAAATAAATTAGGTCTTGTTTTAAATTGGTATCTCCCACTATTTTCTTCAAACTATATTACCCTCACTTATATAGTTCGGCAAAATCTAATTAAAGATTTGCTAGTGAGAATAAGGATCCCATTTCAAATGTATATAGCCTTGTGGTGACACAACAAACTATATATAAATAAATAGGTAGACGACTTTTTGTCAATTACATCAACTATGCAACTCCTTATATTTTGCCTCTTAGATTATTTTGATCAAGTGGTGGCACATCCAAATCAAAATTATCCAAGTTAAGTCCAACCTAGCACTCCATATATTCAAAAAGAAAAATATCATCCTTGTGGTGACATAACAAAACAATATTGTTCAATTTTTTTATAAGCATCAAATGTGATAAATTAACATCTTAAATACTTAATACTTGCCTTGTGGTGACACAACAAACTCATATTAAATATTTAATACTCTATTAATTTTATCATGCTAGAAGGCGACGTTCGATATTCCAAATATCTTTGAACGCTTAGGACTTAATATAAAAATTGAGGGGTTTGTTATTAATTTGTCTCATCTTGTTTAGCTCGCATGCACATATATATATAAAATACGCGTCATATTAATGAACATGCGAAGCATGTTTTGCATAATATATAATATATATAGTATACGCATGCACATATAGAATACTATATTCTACCCGGATTGATTATGGACTTTTATTCTAGTTTGGTTCACTAGAGCCACCAAGTGAACCAAAAGGTCAAACCCTAGGGGTGCAAGAAATAATATTTAAATATAACTATTACATTTAAACCCTAAGCTTCATTACAAACGGGTCTTCAAGCGCTCTCACTCCTTGATCTCTAATTTTTCAAAATTAATTCTAACTATTCCTATTACAAAACTATTTAAAATAAATAGAAACCTTGATCAGCAGTCAAGGGGAAGTACATAGGAGGGGAATAGAATTTACATTAAGAAAAATTAGAGAAGACGAGGTGCGCAGACCCCATTTAATAAAACCCATACATTCATGCATCCAACTAAAATAAAATCCAATCATATTGGTCAATAGTCCATAATCAATCCCATTTATTATCATACACATCACCATACGATCAATAAATAACATTCATCTCATGAATAATAAACATTTAATATATATATTGATATCATTTAATGGGCAAATTTAGTTAGTATAAAATCTAATTTTGAATTAAAATAAACTCCTTTATTTTAATCCAAATTTAAATCAAAATAAAACTATTTTATTTTAAATTATCCATTTTTGAATAAAATAAACTATTTTATTTTAATCAAAATCTTTAATTAAAATAAACTCCTTTATTTTAATTAATTATGGAATCCAATTCCATATATAAAAAAAAATCTTTAATTAAAATAAACTCTTTTATTTTAATTAATTATGGAATCCAATTCCATGTAAAAAAAAATCTTTAATTAAAATAAACTCTTTTAATTTAATTAATTATGGAATCCAATTCCATAAAAAAATCTTTTATTAAAGGAAACACGGATATTCTTTTTCTATTCACAAATAAACTCCTTTATTTTGAATAATATGAAATCATATTTCATATCTAAATAAACTCCTTTATTTAAGGAAATTAGGATTCTCTTTCCTATTCACAAATAAACTCTTTTATTTTGAATAATATGAAATCTTATTTCATATCTAAATAAACTCCTTTATTTAAGGAAATTAGGCAATCCAATTTCAACTCCAATTAGTTAGCATGGAATCCAATTCCAACTCTAATTAGTTAGCATGAAATTCTAATTTTAAAATTAAAATAAACTCTTTTATTTTAATATTAAAATTATTAAAATTATATATTATATATATATATATATATAATTAAGTATATATATGTATTATATATATATATAATATATAAGTATTATATATAATATATAACTCCTGTAACATTTCAAACTAAAACGTGGCAGGCTCCTTGTTTGTTACAGCTAATATAGTTAGAATCCTTGAAATCCATGCATTCCATTCCGTTTTTTTTTTAATTTTTTTTTAATTTTTTTTAATGTTGCTGAGTTATTCAATGCATGTTCCTTCATGATTCACGTGGGTCAAAAAAAATAACATGCTTCCAAAAATTAAAACTAATGCTCCTGCCATGCCTTTTTTTTTTTATTTTCATGATGCATGTTTTTTTTTTTTATTTAAATTTTATACAATAAAATTATGCCCAATTAAATTGTTCTAAACACATATCAATATATAAATTAAAACAATTAATAATTCGCATAAAGGTTTGGCTCTGATGCCACTTTCAGGTTTGTAATATTCATGGACGCAATCAAATTGCATAAAAAGTGCGGAAGCGTGTAAAAAATCAGAGTTTAAAAATTTACAAACCATAAACCCGGATCACCCTTTATGCACAATTATTAATTAAACGAAAAGATAAAAAATAAAATCATACCCTTGAAGATCGAGCTTCCTCAGGTACAAGTTCACCTCCAATCCTTTTCGCGTTCAACTTGAATCCACCGGGTTTGGTTCCTTCCTTTGATCAACGTTAGCCACCCATGTGTTTGGCCTCTAGATGTGATCCACCAAGGAAGAATAAAATTCAAGAAGATGAGTGTTATGGCTAACCCTAGTTTTCTATCTCTATAGAAAGGGCATACTCCCAACAACTTGGAATTATTACGTACTTTTTAAAGTCAACAACCCATCCCACCCATAATAAGACTTCTCTTATTTATAGATGTGGGCAACCCACCTTAACAATTAAGGAATTGGGATTTATTTTAATTAATTAAATTCTTTTAATTAATTAGGCTCCCTAATCTTATTAGGGATAATTAATTAAACTCCTTTAACTAATTTTCCTTCCTAATCCAATTAGGAATAAATGAGAGTACTTATATTAAATTAATTCCTAAACTCTTTTAGAAATTAAAATAATAATAATTATAATAATATTAATAAGACTCCTCTTATTAATTTATATTTAATATTTCTAAAATATTAAATAATAAATATTAAGTTATTTAATTTATTCTATCACCATAGATTAAATTAAATATACTTAACATATTATTACGATTATGCCATTAACTTCTTAAATAATTTTTCTTCCTTTTATGGTGTGACCCTTTAGGTTCTCCATATTAAACCTATTGTGAATAAATCAATTAGAACAATTCTAATCTTATTTAAATAAATAAATTAAATAATTAATTTATTTAAATAAATAATATTTATTCTACAATAGGGATAAGCCTCCCTAGCGATCAACGACTTTCCGGATAATATAGATTTCAACATTAATCATTAAAGAACCTTTGAGTAAATAGTTACTTAATCTGATTCAATCCTTCCACCATACAATGTCCCAATTAAATATAAGACATGGAATTACCACAAGTCTTATTTTATTTAATTATATGTATTTCGATCCTTAAATGCATGAACTCAAATAATGCAAATTAGAAACTCCTTTCTAATTTCATTCTCCTTATAACCAAGGACTACTTTGGGTTGTCATTTATCGAATCACATAGACATTTCTCTTCTTTTATTAGAAGTGGTAGATTCTTTATTGATCATACATTATCCCCATGTACAACTTATTATACCCAAGCATACCCTTTGATATACCCTAAGGGTCTTAAGGAATAAGTCAAAGTATAACTCATCATACACAAGATACTATGATGATCTCAAGTCCAAGGATTACTTGTACTACTATCACTACAGAAATTCCTATTGACAGCAAATAAAACTCCATTAGGTATTCCTTAGCGAGCCACGCTCAAAGTGAACTTATTCTCTAATAAGCACCTACATACTTGCTTTAGTGTCTCACACAAAAGATCATGAGATCAATCATCCTCATCCAATGAAAGCAAGCAACGTATGTACCAATCTATCCAGATTTACTAATCCCCAATTTAGTAATCCAATGATTGGGAACTATTTTAGTTTTAAGCTTTCTAAGAATTTAGATCTCATTAGAATGATCATCATCATTATTCTAAAAGCATTGCTTAAAACTATGGGTTTATCACATATTATAAAACAGCATCATGTAGATAATTAAAAGCCTTTAATAAATTAATACTTTTTATTAATAAATGAATAAGATTGTTACAAAGTATATGCTTTATCATCAAACATGATTGGCTTGTGTGCATACTACTTTCAGACTGTAGAATGATGCCTTTAGATCACCTAAATGATAAACAAACTGAAAGTAATTTATGGTCAAACGAGGCTGGACGAACACGATGGTAATTTTCTGGAAAACCTAGAAAACTCAAGATTATGTTATTTCTGACAATGTTTGACCGGATGATATCTGATGATTTTGATGTATTTTGAATGATCTGATGATTGATATATGTAATCTGTCATGTATACTACAAATCTAAACCATTATATCACATTAACAATGACCAGAACCGATAGAAATTTAAGCCTCAAAGTGGACCCTTGAAGCTGACTGGGTTTCTGGAAAATCTAGAAAGTTCTGACTATAACTTTGCAAGGCTAGATCTTTGTGCTATGTGTTTGTATGACTGAGTTAATGCTTGATTGATGTAGTATTACATAAATACTATATGATCAATGCTTAAGATTGTCCAGAACATGTGTAGACTAAGAATTAAAGTCGGTCATAGTAAGTACCTTAGCCACTGACTTTCAATGTTCTTAAACCTCAAGAACACATATCGTGACAGAAACTGTCGCTAAAGCCTTTAGCGACTGATTTAATTATTTTTATTTTATAATTTCTGAAAAATACATTCAAAAATAGAAATAAATTCCTAAAAATTATTAAATCAGTTTTAAAAATTATTTTAAGTTATAAAAATTAACTTGTGATAAATTGACATATTTTTCATTAATATTACTATTTAATTGAATATTAATGATATTAAATTTATTTAATAAATATATTAAATAAATGGGTTAAAGAGGATTTTTATATTATAAAAATTATTTTAAATGATAATAAGGTGTTTAAAAAATATTTGAAAGTAATTAATCATGACTTTTAATATTTTAAGGTAATTTTCATTAATAATTTAATATTCATGATAATAAGTTTATTTAATATTTATATTAAATAAATATTTTAAAAAGGTTTTAATGATTTAAAAATTATTTAAAAAGGATATAAAGGATTTAAAAATATTTGAAGTTATAATAAATGACTTTTAATATTTTCATGAATAATACATTAATATTTACATATTAAATGGAGATTATTTAAAATGATTTTAAATGTTTTAAAAATCATTTAAGGGTAAAATAAATATTTTAAAAATATTTTGAGTTATTGGTAATGACTTAGATATTTTGTCAAGTATTTCATTAATATTTTTATATTAATGATAATGGAATTATTATGTATTTAAATCATTTAAAAATGATTTCAATGTTTGAAAAATCATGATAAATTATAATAATTATTTAAAAATTATTATAAGACTTAGAAAAATAATATGATTAATATTTAAATTATCTACTATAGTGTTGAAGTTACATATTAGAGTTTATGCAAATATAAACTCGATTAGTATCCGATAGAACCGTCGGTACACCGAAATGTTACCGAAGTCGACCCATACTTAGATAGATTGACCTGATAAGTAATTATTTATGCTAGAATGGCTGTTAAAACTATTTGACAATTTGTTTAAGATATATGATGACTGCAACTAGCAGTGTTATGTGTTATGGTATATTATTCTGATCAGAAGAATAATCTTATGAATGATATGTTTTAGTATAAAAGATAAAATCTAAGTTGTGTAAGCAGCAGATCAGGCAAGTATCCTTACTCTTTGTTTCTACTTATGCAATGTTCCTGTATAAGTAAGTTATTGAATATTATACTCCTGTTGTATAAGTTATTATACTCTACTATTATCGGTCACGTATTTAAATATTAGTATTTATGCCAGTTATAAAATTATATTCCTTTACCAGTATTGTAGTAATGTATGATCAGTATATACCTTGTTGATAGATAATTAAGTTAGATTATTCAAGTGCCCTCACTTGGATAAGGATTGTATTTAATCTCATGTCGACACATACCTACTAATTTCAGGTATGTATATGTTATTTAAAAATTGTCTAAGCTATTTAACTCAGCTATACATAGAATGAAAGAATATTGTAGAACATGATAAAATATTATTATTATTAAAATTGAGATGTTTTATTTCGAATGTCAGATTAATTATGAACATCCCGTGCAGGGAAAAACTTTTATGCGCCAAAGGCGGACCGGCTGAACGATTTATTGTTCAAACAAGTAGTGGTGATCAATACAGGGCATAGCGGGCTGATCACCCTCCGTGTCCGTAAGACATGACGATTTGCAGATGAATTTCTGTTTAACCTTTTTGAAAATTAAAATAAAATTTATAGTTTATTAAATTGTTATCAAATTTATAGTCAGCACGTAGTTTCAAAAATGAAATAGAATTAATATGTCGTTCAGTATTGTCTTAGCTTACTTCACAACATTTACTTCGTTGTTGAAGTGTCGTCCAAAGAAAATATTCAAATCTTTCAGATAATCGTTATTGATTGCTATTACTTGTTGGGCACTCAAATGCTCATTCTTGCTTTAAATTTAATTGTTTTTAACTAAGCTAGCACGTCCTGAAGTTTTCAGCAAGGACAAAGGGAAGGGGAAGCTGAAGGAATAGATTACTTTATGTTGTTATGATGTTTGTAGTAGGATAATATAATGTTTATCATGTAATGTAAGACTTAAAGGTTCTCGAAACTGGGAAGTTAGATAACTTTGATATAATAATTTTGTTTAATTAATACATTAAGTGGTTGAATGAATGTTATCGTGGAGCACCAAGTACGGGTTTCAAGTACCCAGATTTGGGGGCGTTACAAGGTGGTATCAATGCTTTAGGGTTGGAAACCTTAGGTGGGAGTAGACCTTAGGTATAACCTTGAACAGAGGGAAACATTGAAAATATAAATAACTCAAATAAAGTTTAAAAGAGATGAATCAGATAAATTCATCGTCAAACAAAATAAAAGATAACTTATATAAAACTATTGTTTGTTGTGTTTATATAATATATAGTATGTACTAATCAAGATAGTTTGTGTGTAGATGTTAGGCATAAAAGGATTATTTTATGCTTATAACATGAAGAAGGATCGAGACAATACCCCCGAGCTAATATCGAAGCCAATAGCTGAAATAGAGGCTCATGTTGAAAGTAACCTTGATGAAGTGATCATTTTGGAGAATATAGAACCAGACCAAGAAATGGTGGAACTAACAGATAGTGATTCGAACACCGAAGTTGGAGCTGATCAAGCATCAACCGAAGTGCAGAATCTACAGAACCAGGTTTCTTCTTTAGAAAAGTTGTTAGAAATAGAAAATCTATTTAATAGTCAGTTGTAGAAGGCATTGATCGAAATAATGGAAGAACAAGATAAGCTTAAGATCCAAATAGATCAGATAACAGCTAAAAGAAGAATATCAGGTGCAACTCCGAGCGAGAAGGGGAAGAGCAAGATGAACGATCGGGAGTTAGAAAATTCTAAAAACTTGAAGAAAATAGGAAAGGGTAGAAATTATAAAAGGAAATATAGAGGCATGTACAAGAAAGGGAAAAAGATATGTTACATTTGCGGTTATAAGGGACATACCTCTCTGTATTGTCCTGACTATAAGCAAGGTGTGTGTGTTAAGTGTAGGTTGGAAGACCATCAGGCGAAAGATTGTCCAAAATCAGGAGAATGTGTAGGGAATAAGTAGGATTAGTATTTTAATATGTATGTTTAATGATATAATATGTGTGTAATGTAATAATTCTAACTTTTGGTATAAGTGGTAATAGTAAATCCCAATTTTTGTTGTCATAAAGGGATAGCAGATGCTTATAACAATATGTGTTATCCGATGTAAAGTAATATGAAGGAATGCAAATATATATTTGTTTAATGAAATATGTTTTTATGTCTTTATCTAATAATTTGATAATACGATAAACCGAGTTTCAAAATTTAATATTTTGAGTATCTGACTAATTGAGTTTGAACCATGCGTTATGTGTTAAACTTATGCGATAAGACATAAAATATAAGTCAATAAAAGAATAATTTAAGATTTTATCAGATCATGCCACCAAGAAGACAAAATCAAAACCAAAGGGTTGAAGAATCGGTCAACAATGCGGGAGGGCAACAACAACCAGACCCAATACAAAATTTTGCAAACATGATAGCTCAAGCTATACGAAATGCAATACCAGTCGGAGAAAACCAGCCCGATAATAGGTTGGAAAATTTTAAAGACTTCGAAGAAGTAGGACCGCCAGAGTTTAGAGAAATAACTAACCCGGTAGAAGCTCAGACTTGGATAAAGGATGTAGAAAAGGCTTTTGTGATCGCTAGGGTATCTGAAGGCAGCTTTTGCCACTTACATGATGAAAGGGGAGGCAAACTTTTGGTGGGAAGTGAATCAAGCGAGCGTAGGAGAAGGTCTGATAACTTGGGATATATTTAAAACTTTATTTTTCGAGAATTACTTTTTGACTAGTATGCAGGCTAGGATGGAGGTAAAATTTCTAGAATTGAAGCAAGGAGACATATCAGTCGTGGAGTATACGACAAAATTTAATGAATTAGCTAGGTTCGCTCCATTCAAGTGGACACAAAAGCAAGGAAGACACGATGGTTTGAGCTGGGCTTAAAACCCTGGCTTTATAACAAGGTGGCAATATTTGAGAGAGGTACTTTTGCAGCACTATTGGACAAGGCTATCATAGCCGAAGAGGGAAGTGAAGCCATGACTCATTACAATAAGGAGAAGAAGAATAAGGTTAAGATTGAGGGAGCTATGAAAGTGGAAGGGAGTAGCGGGAGTAAGATGGGAAAGAGAAAATGGGACAATCTAGGAAATATCCAAATTAAGTAGGAGGGTGTGAAGAAGCAAGTTGTTCAATGTGGAAACTGTGGGAAGAACCATTCTGGAGAGTGCTTGAAGGGAAAATCTGTGAGTTTTAATTGTGGGCAAGAAGGACATATCTCTCCCAACTGTCCTAATCCTAGGATGAATAGTGGTTATTTTATTTGTGGGTCAACAGAACATAAGGTGAGGGAATGTCCGAACAGAAGAGCTGATGGGGGAATTGTCAATACTGGGAAGAGTAGTGGGACGCTAGCAATAACTGGGCCAACTCCACCAAGCCAACCAACCAAATTGAACGCAAGGACCTTCAATATGACAGTTCAAGATACGATCACAGCGGGAGATGGAGTTTCAGGTATAAACCCGATCATCGATATTAATATATACACCTAATTCAGATTTAACCTATTCTCGTATCATAAGTTAATATAATAAATCATTAATAACAATTTTTTTTGAAGGAGGAATTTGAGTTCCGGATTCGTAATACGAATCTTATAAGGAGGGGAGAATATAGTAATTCAATTTTTCATAATTAAAAATTTAAGGATAAAACATTTATATTAAGGGTAAGGTAAGGGTGATTCCAGGGACGGAATATTTATAAGGTGGGGAGAATGTGACGACCTGGAAATTTTTGAATAATTATATCAGTATTTTTACGAATAATTTTTTTTATTATTTATTTATTAAAAATAATATTTTTAATATATGTGATAAGGATTTAGCAGTATAGTCAATTTAAACTTTTAAATTAACGGATAATAAAAGTTAAGTCGGATAGGGTCAAGAACCCTAATTCATGGATTATGAACAAGGAATGATAATATATAATAATTATATGTGATGTGTATGTGTGTATGGTTTAGTGTTGATCAGAATTAGCAGAATAGTAGAAAACCCTAATTCAAACCCTAAATAAAAAATTAAGACTGATTATTAATCAGGGTTATGTGATCAAGGAGATATGTTAGTGATTATGAATCTAATTAGGGGAAACCCTAATGATTGTCAAGAAACCCTAAACGATAATTTAGAAACCCTAATTTTATTATCGAGAAATCCTAAACCTTAATTTTTAAAACCCTAATTGATGATTAGCAAGCCCTAATGGTAATTAACAAATGTTAAGATTAAAAGTTATGGGAAATGTATGAAATTACCAAACGTTCCTTACGATTTAAGTGGAAAAGACCAAAATACCCTTTATTATGTAAAATGACCATTTTACCCTTTTACTTAACTTGTAAGTAAAAAGAGTTTCTAGAAAATGCATGACTCACCATTCCAAGATCTCCCATGTGTGGAAAATCTCAGCCAATCCTTATCTTAATTGACACCTTGCAAAGATTGGATACATTGAATCAAAGTATAAGAGAAAAAGAAAGAAAAAGTCTAAGGAAAGTTGCTCATTTTTATCAAACCCTAAACCAACTCTTTTCTCTCTCTAAACCACAAATTCTCTTAAGTTTTTCAGTCCCCAAGCAAACCTCTAGACCATCATAAACAGTTAAGGAAACAAGATCAAAGCATTTTCAAGAAAGAGGTATAACCCTAAAACTCAATTTTGATTTTTAAAAGCCATGTTAGATTTCTTGTTTATGTGTTTATTTAACTGTTAGAAGATGTTATATGATGATCTATGATGTTACATCATAGATCTATATCATCAAAGTGCTCAAAAATCAATTTTTCAAAACTGTCCAAGAACCCTAAATTATGGCCTGACAACCGAATGTTAGAGGCCATAGATCTGAGTCTGTTAATGATTTTGTATGTTTTATGTTTTAAATATATAGTATGATATGTGGACTTTAATTTGGAACTGAAATCACTGTTAGAACATGTGTAGATTTCAAGTTATGGAAGGTCAAACTAAATTGACCGACCATGATAGGCTGTTTTCTGGGCAACCCAGAACTTACCAAACAACGTCTGACAACAAGTTTAATAACCCAGATCTTGCTTGTGTTTGTTAATTCTATTGTGTTGTTGTAACAAGGTTATAGTATTGTAGATGGACTTTAGAATGATGCCTTTAGATCACCTAAATGATAAACAGACTGAAAGTAATTTATGGTCAAACGAGGCTGGACAAACACGATGGCAGTTTTCTGGAAAAACCTAGAAAACTCAAGAACATGTTATTTCTGACAATGTTTGACCGGATGATATCTGATTATTTTGATGTAGTTTGAATGATCTGATGATTGATATATGTACTCTGTTATGTATACTACAAATCTAAACCATTATATCACATTAACAATGACCAGAACCGATAGAAATTTAAGCCTCAAAGTGGACCCTTGAAGCTGACTGGGTTTCTGGAAAATCTAGAAAGTTCTGACAACAACTTTGCAAGGATAGATCTTTGTGCTATGTGTTTGTATGACTGATTTAATGCTTGATTCATGTAGTATTACATAAATACTACAAGATCAATGCTTAAGATTGTCTAGAACATGTGTAGATTGAGAATTAAAGCCGGTCAAAGTAAGTACCTTAGCCACTGACTTTCAATGTTCTTGAACCTCAAGAACACGTATCGCGACAGAAACTATCGCTAAAGCCTTTAGCGACGGATTTTATTATTTTTGTTTTATAATTTCTTAAAAATACATTAAAAATATAAATAAATTCCTAAAAATTATTAAATCAGTTTTAAAAATTATTTTAAGTTATAAAAATTAACTTTAGATAAATTGACATATTTTTCATTAATATTACTATTTAATTGAATATTAATGATATTAAATTTATTTAATAAATATATTAAATAAATGGGTTAAAATGATTTTATATTATAAAATTATTTTAAATGATAATAAGGTGTTTAAAAATATTTTAAGTTATTAATAATGAATTTTAATATTTTAAGGTAATTTTCATTAATAATTTAATATTAATGATAATAATTTTATTTAATATTTATATTAAATAAATAGTTAAAAATTGTTTTAATGATTTAAAAATTATTTAAAAAGGATATAAAGGATTTAAAAATATTTTAAGTTATAATAAATGACTTTTAATATTTTCATGAATAATACATTAATATTTATATATTAATGGAGATTATTTAAAATAATTTTAAATGTTTTAAAAATCATTTAAGGGTAAATTAAATATTTTAAAAATATTTTGAGTTATTGATAATGACTTAGATATTTTGTCAAGTATTTCATTGATATTTTGAGTTATTAATAATTATTTAAAAATTATTATAAGACCTAGAAAAATAATATGACTAATATTTAAATTATCTACTATAGTGTTGAAGTTACATAATAGAGTTTAAGTAAATATAAACTCGATTATTATCCGATAAAACCGTCAGTACACTAAAATGTTACCGAAGTCGACCCAGACTTATATAGATTGACCTGAGAAGTAATTATTTATGCTAGAATGGCTGTTAAAACTATGTGACAATGTGTTTAAGATATATGATGACTGCAACTAGCAGTGTTATGTGTTATGGTATATTATTCTGATCAAAAGAATAATCTTATGAATGATAGGTTTCAGTATAAAAGATAAAATCTAAGTTGTGTAAGCAACAGATCAGGCAAGTATCCTTACTCTTTGTTTCTACTTATGCAATGTTCCTGTATAAGTAAGTTATCGAATATTATACTCCTGCTGTATAATATTATACCCTACTATTATCGATCACGTATTTAAATATTAGTATTTATGCCAGTTATAGAATTATATTTATTTACCAGTATTGTAGTAATGTATGATCAGTATATACCTTGTTGATAGATAATTAAATTAGATTATTCAAGTGCCCTCACTTGGATAACGATTGTATTTAATCTCATATCGACACATACCTACTAATTTCAGGTATGTATATCTTATTTAAAAATTGTCTAAGCTATTTAACTCAGCTAGACATAGAATGAAAGAATATTGTAGAACATGATAGAATATTATTATTATTAAATTGAAATGTTTTATTTCGTATGTCAGATTAATTATGAACATCCCGAACAGGGAAAAACCTTTATGCGCCAAAGGCGGACCAGCTGAACGATTTATCGTTTAAACAACTAGTCACTACAAGAAAAAGATTTATATTCGACGGAATTATTGTCGACAAAACATATTCAGTCGATGTTAATATAAGACCTACCGAATATTTAGTCGACATTAATTCAGTTGGAATTAATGTATCCTCGATTGACATCAGTCGAATTTAAGATCTTCTCCTTGGCACGAGGATTTCCTGCCAGCGCGAATATATAGTCGACAGAATATATGTCATCCTCGACTGAATAATTTGTCGAGGGTATCCTAACGTCGACGGAATATAGTCGACGGAATTCCGTCGGAAATAAACCTAAAAAAACCCTTCGGCTTCCTGCGTCCTCTCATTTTCATTTCCCTCTCTATTTCTACATTTCACTCTCTATTTCATTCTCTACACCACTGATCTCTCTCTCTCTCTCTCTCTCCACCGGTCCCCCTCTCCACCTCCACTGGTCCCCCCACCCTTCACCTGACACCCCCACCCCCCCGACCGGTCGTCCCCCCTACACGACACCACCCTACCCCTGCACCCCACCCCTCTCCCCCATCGACATCGTCCCTGGCCCCACCCTTGGCCTAGGTGGTCCCACGCAGACACACCCCACCCACCTTCAGGTTCCCCCACTCCCAAACCCCTTCCCGGTGCCCCCCCCCTCTCTCCCCTGACCCAGGCCCACCCAAAGACTCACTATCTGCCGATCACGACCCACCGCCCATGGCCACCGAGACCTGCCATCAAGACTTAGACTTCTCTTTTTCGTAATTTTCCGGTATTGAGTATATATATATATATATATATATATATATATATATATATATTAGTAGTATGAAATTTATGTATGAAATTTGTGTATGAATTTGGTATTATAATGTGCAATTGGTCTAAATTTATTTTGTTTTTGGATTTATAATGTATAATGTATATATAAATTTTGTTTTTGGTATTATAATGTATATATGAATTCTATTTTTGGTCATTTGTAGCCTCTGTACATGTATAGCTGTGTAATTGCAGTGTATATTTCTTTTATGTAATTGCAGTGTAATTGGTCATTTGGTTTGTTATTGTTTGGTTTTATTTTCTTTTATGTAATTGCAGTGTATATTTCTTCAATTTCAATATTGTATGTTGTATGTTAATAACAGTAAGTAATTTTATGCTTGATATTTCCGACGAAATTTCCCACGAAATTCTATCAGAATTCTTGAGATGCAAAATCTGTTGCTCTAATAACTATTTATTACTTAATTTACTAACACTAAAATTCACTAATTAAGTAGCATTTACTTAATTAGTTTTTGACAAATAATTTATACTTCAAATATCAATTATTTTAATCAACTTAATTAAAAAAACAAAATAAAATAAAAATTCACTATTTAATATACTAATATATAATTCAGAATAAAATAAAATAAAGTTTAATAAATGAAATAAATATAATTTAATATAAAAATAGATTAAATTAAAAATAAAAATTATTAACAAATAAATAAAATAAATAAAAATAAATTTCATTTAATTTAGTTTATTAAATAAAATAAATTTTAAAAATGAGATAATATAATATAATAAAAAATAAAATAAATTAAAATAATTAATAAATTAAAATAACATAAAATAAAAATAAAATAAAATAAATTAATTAAATTAAAATTTAATAATTAATAAATGTTATAAGGTAGTTTAATTTAATTTAATTTAATATAAAAATTTAAAAATTATATTATATAATACAAAATAAATTAAAATAAAATAAAACAAAATAATTAATAAAATAAATTAAAATAAAATAAAATAAATTATAATAAATTAAAATAATAAGTTAAAATAATATATTAAATCAACTCAAAATAATAAACTAAGTAGCATTTGCTTAGTTGGGATGCAATTCAAAGAGACTGAATATATAAGAATGTTGTCGCGGAAATAAAATAATATACTTTGCAACTTAATTACAAACCCGTTTGACAAGTAGGAGTGAATATCGAACATTAGTCTCTATAGATTCCAAATAACAATTCTAATAAACTAAGTACCGTTTACTTAGTTTATCATTGGCAAAATAAATTAAGTAGCATTTGCTTAGTTTGCTACAATTTTCAATAAACTCGATAATACTCTACCTATATATATATATATATATGTACTCTTCCTTGTATGCAGGATTCGACGTAGTAATTGCATCTAATAGTACTCCAACCGGTTCCTCGACAAGCCAAGCAACTCAAGTGTACTACGCCCCTAATGTCGTTCACAGTAGAACCCCCTAGTATACAATTGTGACAACGAAGACTCGGCCATTTGATGGTACTAATTTGTTTGGAACGGATGACCTATTGCAAGAACAAGTTAGCAATCCCAGCCACGTTGTGGTATATGATGACGATGTGTTGGGTGATGATGTCGTTGACGTACTCGATGTTGACGAAGTGGAGGAAGATGTGGTTGTTAGTCCTTATATGATGGTAGAAGATGATATTGAGGAAGAAATTGATACAGAAGAGGAATAGACAAAATTAGAGGATGAAAATGATTTTGACTCTGACGGGTTTGGCGACGTACTACTTCTTCACTAATTGGTGTTTTGTAAATACTATACAACTAAAATCAATCATTATATATATATATATATATATATATATATATATATTTCCCACACATAGGATGGCCATTTGATCATTCATCGTATCTATGTCTGTTATTTCTGTAGTACAACTATATATGCCTCGACATAGCGGTGGAGGTGGCCGTGGTGGCGGCCGTTCTGGATCGGGTGATGGCTCCTAGGGAGGGTCGTCTTCAGATGCTAGTGAGTTTCATTCTTTTTTTGCTCAGTAACATTATTTTCATAACTATATTATACATTCATTTACTATTTTTGGACAATATATCAACATACAGATGCTAGACGTCGTCGTTCGCGAGGGCCTAACCTCGGTCGATTAGGTCGTCCACCGGCAGTGCTTGACACAGTTCCAGTTGATGTCGGGTCGTCTGTGTAGGTTTCAACTCTAATATATCACTTATGTTCAATTAGAATGATATTATCATGTGATTAATAAATTAAAATGTTCTTAATAAATTTTGTATTCTAGTATTATGGATCCTGTCGCTAAGGCGACGGTACACGCCATCTGCCTGGCGCATCTCCCTACTGGCTGCATGCGATTTAGTCAGTACGCGCGCTACGATGCCAGCTTCATGGTGACAGTGTTGCGGGAGTTTCACGTAAGTCGACTTACATATATTATATCAAGGTCAATGCATGTTATTTACATATTGTTCAAATAATAAATTATACGTATGTTATGTCTGTCTGAGGCGGATGGTGACGCCGTTATCATTGTCCATATCTCAAAGAATTATGCTGGCTGGTTGTAAGAGATGCTGACGAGGGAAGGCGGTCCGGCGATAGAAAAACGCCGGGACTACTTTCATGAGATCATCACCCGCCGGCGATGTCGATCGACATGCGCATGCGATGTGTAATCTTGAGATGATGATGCTACGTTCAAGACCAAGTCGGGGCAGATGAAGAAGAATCGCGGCAAGCTGTGAGTTGTACATACTTCTATCTCGTAGTCATTTCAGGAGGTTAAGTCGGTATGTATTTCTCTTTAGTTTAGTTTAATCTTATATTGCAACATGTTATGCAGCCAGCGTATAGCAGATTTGTAGGCTACTAGGGGCGATGCTGAGACGTTAGATTCCATCGTCCCTCTACCCGAGATTATTTTATTTCAGGACGAGGAGACGGATCTTTGGGTCGTGTCTCAGGATACTCCCACTAGTACTACCAGCCAGTATCGAGTGCTGGGGTTACCAAGGATACCAGCCTATACACTGCAAGGAGGTATAATATTTGTGTTTATTTCGTGTTTATGAATAAAGTAAACTTGTACTATTATTCATGTTATATTTATTTTTGTAGGCTCTAGCCAGCGTCTGCGTCCGAGAGCCCCCGTGGGACCATCACATACGGGCGTTGGCTTAGATGATGCTTTGTTCCAGCGTGTTATGGCTGCGGTGTCGGAGAGGTTTGAGACCGATCCGCTGTTTCATCATCAGGACCCGCCCAGCCGTTTTCGCCTCCATCAACTTGCGTAGGACGTTGCAGCTAGTGCCACCGCCGAGAGTACGGGTATTCCTCTAGAGCAGTGGGCCGCGATACGCGACGAGATTGTTCGGATGGTGGTTACCGTAGTCGAGGACGCATTTGGGCCGATGTTGAGTTAGCGCTCGACTACTCAGGTATATTTTGTTTTAAATACAAATATATATTCTGCATGTTATTTAATTTTCATTTAGTTATCTTTAACTAAATCATATATATGGACTAATGAGTTACATTATATTGTAAAAAGCAGGTGACGTGGCGGACTAACCAAAGGATGACAATTTTATACTCCTGAAGCGGCGTTGGCCTTGCTTGATGATCCTTCTCACACCGGGGGCTCTACTAGCTTGACTTAGTTTACATTCATTTGTAGTTTAAATTCTTTTGTATTAATTTTACCTAACTTTTGACGTACATATTGTAGTTTAATGTACCATAGCATTAATTACTTTGGTTTTGTTGTGGTTTGACACTTAGCTTAATGGGATGTTTGTTATAGTTAGCTTAGATTAATGGGATCTTTTGTAATTTACATTAGTTTAATTTACTTTGATTAATGCGGTTTTATATTTCATTACTTTGGTTTGTTACGGTTATGCTAGTTGTAGTAATGGGATGTTTTTGACATTTAGCTTAATTTAGCTTGTGTATGTGATGTTGGGAAAACAAGTCCAGGTACAGGTACAGGTACAAGATGTGGGTTAAATCCCTGGATATTGCAAAAATAAAAAAAAAATATTTTAAAAAAAAGAAATAGTAACCTCGACGGAATAATGGTCTTCTCGACGGAATACCGTCGAGGTTAAGTTTCTTTCCATTTTCGGTATACCGCCACATGGCATACATAGCCTCGACCGAATATACTGGACGAACGCATTATAGAATCGACGGAATTCCGTCGCTCTTAAGGGGGTTTTCCATTTTTGTCAGGTTGCCACGTGGCATGCTTATTATCGACCGAATATCCTCGACAGACACAGTTCAGTCGAGGATATTGGAGAAGCTTTGAATCCTAATCAACGTTTGTTTATGATTGAAATTAAAATTTATGTAAATCAAAATTCTACTTGGGTATTGGATATCGGTTGTGGTTCTCATATATGTAATAATATGCAGGGACTGGTCAAAAGTAGAAAACTGAACAAGAATGAATTTGTCCTATGAGTGGGAAATGGAGCAAAAGTTACTGCATTAGCTGTAGGGACTTATTGTTTAGCACTGCCTACGGGCAAGACCATTAGTTTAAATAATTGTTATTTTGTTCTAACAATCATTAAAAACATTTTTTCTATTTCTGTATTGGATATGGATGGATTTAATATTATAATAAGAACAATAGTTGTTCCATTTATAATAAAAATGTTTTATATGATGTTAGAAAATTGCTGAATAGACTTTAAATACTTGACTTGGATGAAAATATACTTCAAATTGAACAAACTAAGAAAAGGAAGCGAGATGATGTTAATTATACCTTAATGTGGCACTATAGACTCGATCATATTAATGAAACAAGATTATCCAAGTTGCATAAAGATAGGTTTTTTAAAGCTATCTGATTATGAATCATATCCAACTTGTGAATCTTATCTCATGGGTAAGATGACTAAATCTCCTTTTAGTGGAAAAAGAGAAAGAGTTACAGGGTTGTTAGCGTTAATTCACACAGATATATGTGGACCTATGATAACGACTGCACGAGGATGGTATTCTTATTTTATTACTTTCACTAATGATCACTCAAGATACAGATATGTGTATTTAATGAAATACAAATTTGACTCATTTGAAAAGTTCAAAGATTTCAGAAGTGAAGTAGTGAAGCAAACTGACAAGAGTGTTAAGATTCTTTGATTAGATCGAGGAGGTGAATACTTAAATGGTGAATTTCTCAATTGTCTCAAAGAAAATTATATAATCTTATAATGGACTCCACCAGGAACACCACCGTTGAATGATTTATCTGAAAGGAGAAATCGAACATTGTTGGACATGGTTCGATCCATGGTGAGTTTTACCGATCTTCTAGTTTCCTTTTGGGGATATGCCCTAGAATCGGCTGCATACCTACTTAACAGGGTACCTACCAAATCCATCCCGAAGACTCCATATGAGATATGGATAGGGAGGAAGCCAAATATTAAGCATGTTAATACTTAGGGTTATCCAGCTTATATCAAAAATTTTGAGAATGATAAGCTACAGACTGGATTCGAAAAATGTAGATTTATGGGATATCCTAAAAAAACATCAGGGTATTATTTCTATCACCCTAATGATCAAAAGGTGTTTGTTGCGAAACATGCAGCCTTCTTGGAAAAAGGTTTTATCCTTGAAGGGGTCAGTGAGAGTAAGATATATCTTGAAGAAGTTTAAGAACCACAAAATACTATGGATCAAAGTTAGGTACCTGACCAAGTAGAAGAACCTACTGAACAACACCCTATTCGTAAATCTGGAAGAGTACCGAAGATACCTGATATGTATGGATTCGTAAATCTGGATGAGGTATACATAATGAATGATGATGATCCATTAAATTACGAACATGCAATGAGTAGTAAAAACTTAGAGAAATGGCTAGAAGCCATGAAATCCAAGATGGACTCCATGTATGAGAACCAAGTATGGAATTTGGTTTCATTACTTGAGGGCATTAAGCCTATTGAGTGCAAATGGGTCTTTAAGAGAAAGAATGGAGTGGATGGCAAGGTAGAGGTGTATAAGGCCCGACTGGTTGCAAAAGGTTTCAAATAAAGACAAGGTGTTGACAATGATGAAACCTTCTTACCAGTAGCAATGCTCAAGTCCATTCGGATTTTGATTGCGATTGCAGCTTACCACGATTACGAAATCTAGCTGATGGACATGAAAATGTCCTTCCTCAATGGGAAATTTGAGGAGCATGTGTATATAACACAACTAGTGAATTTGTCTCAACGGTTGGAATAAATCAAGTCTGTAAGCTACAATGATCCATTTATGGGTTGAAGCAAGCTTCTTGTAGGCGGAACATCCATCTTGATGAGACAATTAAAGAGTTTGATTTTATCAAAAATGAGGATGAATCATGTGTGTATAAGAAGGTTAGTGGGAGCGTTGTTTCATTCCTTGTATTATACTTGATGCTATATTACTAATAGGGAATGATATTCCTATGTTACAATCGATTAAAATCTGGTTTCTAATTACTTCTCCATAAAGGACTTGGGAGAAACATCCTATATTTTGGGGATAAGGAACTATAGAGATAGATCTAAAGGGATGCTTGACTTATCTTAAGGAACGTACATTGACTCGATGCTAAAGAAGTTTAGCATGGAAGATTTTAAAAGAGGTCTCATGCCGATGAACCATGGAATACATCTCTCCAAGAAACAGGCCCCAAAGACACCTGAGGAGAGAAACCGTATGAGTAAGATTCCTTATGCTTCAAAAATAGGATCTACCATGTACGGTGTGATATGTACTAGACCGGATGTTGCTCATACACTTAGTGTAACAAGTAGATATCAGTTAAATTTTGGAGAAGAGCACTGGAAGGCAGTGAAAAATATCATAAAGTACTTAAGAAAAACTAAGGATATATTTCTTGTCTACGGTGGGTCTGAATTAAAACTAGAGGGCTATACAGACTCTAGCTTTTGAACAGACCAAGATAACAGTAAATCCGTTTTGGGGTATGTGTTTATCTTGAACGGTGGTGCAGTGAGTCAAAAGAGTTCCAAACAGTAAACATTTACTGATTCACTTACAGAGGCAGAGTACATAGCTGCAAGTGAAGCTGCAAAGAAGGCTGTTTGGATGAAGAAGTTCATAACCGAACTTGGCGTGGTTCCTAGCATTAGAGGAGCAATACCTTTATATTGTGAAAACACAGAGCTGTTGCGTAGGCTAAGGAATCCAGGTCTTATCAGAAATCCAAACACGTGTTGCTGCGGGTTTATCACATATTTTTAAAATATCACCATATAGATAATTAAATGTATTTAGTAAATAAATACTTTTATTAATAAATGAATATGATTATTTAAAAAATATATGCTTTATCATCATACATGATTAACTTTTATGCATATTACTTTCAATCTCCCACTTGCATTAAAGCCAATCGCCATGGTATTTCATATCCATCTTCTCTAAGTGACGATCAAACTACTGTTGTGTTAACGTTTTAGTAAATGGATCTGCAATGTTTTCGAGACACTAAAGCAAGTATTTAGGTGCTTATAAGAGAATAATTTCACTGAACGTGGCTCACTAAGGAATACCTAATGGAGTTTTACTTGCCTATCAATAGAAATTCCTGAAGTGATAGTAGTACAAGTGATCCTTATACTTGAAATTATCATAGTATCTTATGTATAATAAGTTATACTCTGACATGCCCCTTAAGACCCTTAGGGTATACCAAAGGGTATGCTTGGGGTATAATAAGTTATATATAAACATAATGAATGATAAATAAAAAATCTACGACTTCTAGTAAAAGAAAAGATATGTCCTATGTGATTTGATAAATGACAACCCAGGAATCCTTGGCCAATGTGAAATGAAATTAGAAAGGAGTTTCGAATTTGCATTTATTCGGAGTTGTGCATTTGAGAATTGAAATACATATAATTAAATAAAATAAGACTTGACAGTAATTCCATGTCTTATATTTAACTGGGACATTGTATGGTGGAAGAATTGAATTGTACGATAACTATTTACTCAAAGGCTCTTTTATGATTAATGTTGAAATATATATTATCTAGAAAGTCGTTGATAGGTAAAGAGGCTTATCCTTATTGTAGAATAAATGTTATTTATTTAAATAAATTAATAGTTTAATTTATTTATTTAAATAAGATTAGAATTGTTCTAATTGATTTATTCACAACTAGTTTAATATGGAGAACCTAAAGGGTAATACCATAAAAAGGAAGAATATTTATTTAAGAAGTAAATAGCGTAATCATAACAATAAGTTTAGTGTATTTAATTTAATCTATGATGATAGAATAAATTAAATAACTTAATATTTATTATTTAATATTTTAGAAATATTAAATATAAATTAATCTGAGGAGTCTTATTATTATTACAATTATTATTAAGTTAATTCCTAAAGGGATTTGGGAATTAATTAATTTAAGTACTCTCATATATTCCTAATATAATTAGGAGGCTAATTAATTAGAAGAGTTTAATTAATTATTTTTAATAAGATTAGAAAACCTAATTAATTAAAGAAGTTTAATTAATTAAATCAAAACCCTATTCTAAATCGTTTAGGAGGGTTCCCTACATCTATAAATAAGAAAGTCTTTTTATGGAGAGAGGTAGACACAAGTAACGTGATTTTTTTAAGAGTTGGGAGAGTACATCTTTTCTATTTGAGATAGGAAAAACTAGGGTTTAACCAAACACCCTTCTTCTTGAATTTTTGTTCATCCTTGGTGGATCACCTCCAGATGCCAAACGCTTGGGTTGCTAACATTGATCAAAAGAAGGAATTAATCCCACGTATTTAAAGAGAGTACGAAGGACTAGGAGTTGAACTTGTACGTAAGGAAACTCGAATCTTCAAAGGTATGATTTTGATTCTCTTACTCTCTTTTAGATTGATAATCAATCACAAGAACGATCATGGTTTATAGTTTGTAAGAAAATTTTAAAATCAATTTTTTTTACTGTGACGTCCCCAAATCCGGGTCACTCATACCTCAGAGTCGGTGCTCACGGTGCAACATGCACATCCATCTAACTATCCATTCATTATGAATTACATCATTCATAACATTTCATAATACAAACATAACATTATCCCAGGTTTATTTAACCTTAATTTAAATACATTTTCTTATATATATAGAAGGTTTATATAATTAATTACATAAGATAACTCAAATAAATAGTACTATAAAGACCCTACTCGGTCGCTTTCTCTTTTCCTTTGCTCATCTTGGAAGTTTCGGCTACCTCGGCTTTAGCTGAAATATTTTATTTTAAGCAAGGGTGAGCAACTAGTTTGCTCCACAAGTTAAAGCGTGTAATAAAGGATATAGAAGAGTCAAACTTTCTAGAATGTCAACAATATTCAAAAGAGTTCGAGGTAATTGAATAATAAATCATTTTCAATACCAAAATTTTTCTTGTATTCCATGCTGAATAACATATCAAAAATGAAAGATGTTAAATTCTTTCAAGGATTCAACAATATCAATTTAATTATGAAGAATTAACAATGCTGTAATAATATTCAATAAGGTGGGATATTCCCAAATTTTATGCTGAGTGATCACAAATGGGTGAAGAACTACTAGAGGAATTATAAATTCATTTAATAATTAAATACCTTAAGAGTATAAGTTAACCGTAAAGATTAAATCATACGTGTCAACGTCGGAAAAAATTTCCTCTTTTTGGAATTCTTATTTTAGTTTTCTTACCCTTTATGTTTTCTATGTATTGAATTGAATTTGAAATGGCGAGCTTGAAAAGTGTCCGACACAAAATGTCAATGATTTGAAAATTTAGAGTCGCCATTTGGTAATTCCCTGTTTATTTGAAGTATGCGAGTGCAGTAAATTGGGTCTAAGTGATTTATTTGGAAGTAATGCTATGCCTCGTTTGCACCTATATACAAATAATTTGATTTGTATAAAAATCAAATTTTAATCAAAATATATAGAATTGATGTTTTGAAAACATATTTTCAAACCCTTATGTTCACATAGTAATTGAGGCCTTTGATACTTCCATTTTATTTTGTATTCGGCTTGTTTTCATTTTATTCTCGAAATACGAAGCATCTTCGACAAAATAATGTACATATAAGTTTTGGGCTCCTTATGGACATGACAACCATCGAAGGAAGTCCGAGCAACATACATATGATTTGCAAGCTAGTTGTACAACTGAAAAAAGGTCTATCATGGGAACCAGATCTAGATCCACCAGTTGGATCTTAGATCCCGTGACTTCTAGGCTACATAACGAGGATATTGTAATAAAACATATATTTAATCTAAACAACGCAAAATAAAAGATTCATCAGTTAAATCCCTGTCCGCGCATAGCCAAGCTTCCCGTTTCCTCTAGATACAGAACCACGGTCATGTGGCTGCTTAATATTTACAAAACTAGAAAGAAAAATAGATTTAAATAAATCTTAGCCATTCTAGCTCAACGGTTCTAGTTTTATAACTTTTGAACAAGTTAAAAGCTAGACATGGCTAGATTTAGATAAATCTAGTCCCACATTTAAATATTATGGATTTACATTTAATGAACAATTAAAAATGATATTTAAACACAGTAAACAGTTAATATACATATATATATATATATATATATATATATATATATTAAAGCGATAAAAAGCTACGAATTTATAATCCAGGCTTGACTATTGATTGCAATTATATATATTAAAGCAGTAAAAAAGACACGAATTTAGAATCTAGGCCAAACTAATAAATATATATGACGCCCCCAAAATAGGTATACATCACCTATTCTGAGTCGCCAAATACATGGTACAGAATACACATACAATCTTAAATATACAACATGAGCTGTGAGTTTTATATAAATATTATCTTATAGACAGTATTCAAACTCAATATATGTCCTCAATACATTTATTAACACACTATTTTATAGAATAGTTAGGACTACTAATGCTATCATTTGGACCGTCCGTCCGTTCCCCGACTAGTCCCTGTTACGTTCTCATTTCCTGAAGAGAACAATGAAAGTAAAAGGGTGAGCTCAACTAGCCCAGTAAGAAATATTATGACTAAGATAATGCAGAATAAATTATTGTTAGCCTTCAGCAGTGTTAAACTGATACAATATAACAAACATCAAGTTTAACTGCAGCGGAATAAGCAATCCATTAAAAGATTCAAGTAGAGAATAAAATCTACTATCTTCTATGATTTAAATGGTTTTTCATCACTTTTATTGCTGAGACTCAGCTTAAAAAATAAACCACATCATCCCTGCACTACGACCAAGGATATTCATTAGTATCACAACCACAAATTTTACATACACTACGGGCCAAGGATATTCGTGCATTCATCGATGGTCATGATCATGCCAACAACTGTCCATCAATGCACTACGGGCCAATGAGGACTTTTACCACATCATTTGTAACATTACGGTCATGATTATACCAAATAATCCCTGGTCATAATCATACCAAGTCCATCTATGCATTACAGGCCACAGATGACTTTCAACATAATATAAACATGAGAATGATGACAATGATATAAGAATTCAATAAAACAAGTTGAAGAATTAATTTATCCAGGAACCAATAACGTCCAAATTATCAATATGATACTGCTTTGTGGAGTAAAATTCAAGAATGGTCAAAAGAATATTTCCATGAAAAGATACTGGATGAAGCGCAAATATCAAAGATATTCCACTAATTTCATGGAGTATAAAAGCCAAAACTTTAACCAACTGAGTATAATAAAGAATGGGATAACAAAAGAAATCATCAGGCATGCGATAGACCGCACAGACAGGTTATTCCAACAGAATAATAAATAACGGAACCAGTCGTGCGTAAGCGATAGCATGCGGGATATTCCAATGAATAATAAATAATGGAACCAGGTCATACGTAAACGCACAGACATGATATTCCAATAGAATAATAAATAATGGAAATAGGTCATGCGTAAACGCACAGATAGGATGTTCCAACAGAATAATAAAGAATGGAATAACAGAAGAATTTCACCATGTATGCGGTACTTCGCATAGACAGGTTATTTCAACATAATAATAAAGAATAGAATAACATAAGAATTTCACCAAGTATAGGGTAGTCTGCGTATACAGGTTATTCCAACAGAATAATAAAGAATGGAATAACAGAAGAATTTCACCATATATCTTTGTACTTGATAAACATGTTATTCCAATATAATAATAAAGAATGGAATAATGAAGAATTTCACCATGTATGCGGTACTTAGATGACAAAAGTTATTCAACATAATAATAAAGAATGGAATAACAGAAGAATTTCACCAAGTATAGGGTAGTCCGCGTATACAGGTTATTCCAACAGAATAATAAAGAATGGAATAATAGAAGTTCTCTTCATGAATATAAAAGAAATAATACCCCTTACGAGTACAACAAATAATATCCCTTACCTTAGAAAGAAGAATATTCCGACTTGTAGGGTGAGGATATTCTTTAAGAAAACTTGCACTATTACTACGCTCAAAGCTTTCTTAAACTCTAAAGAAATACGCTCAAGATTATAGAAGAAGCATTCTCTGAACTTCTAGTGTGATTTTTAATTCTAACTAAGCATCCTATTTATAGGAAAAATAGAAAGGATACTATGCAATAAAATATAAAATATTCTATTTATAATATATATATATATATATATATTATTTAAAATCTAATAAAACAAATAACTTTATAAAAGTATTCTGTTTTATATAAAAAGATTTTACTATACAAACACTATGTAGGCACTATGCAAACACTATGCATAATAGAATATAATATATTTTATTTATAGTCTAATAAAACAAATAACTTTATAAAAGTATTACATTTTATATAAAAAAGATTTTACTATGCAAACACTATGCAGCACTATGCAAACATTATGCATAATAGAATATAATATATTCTATTTATAGTCTAATAAAACAAATAACTTTATAAAAGTATTCATTTTATATAAAAAAATTCTATTTTATTACATTTATAATAATAATAAAACAAACTTCATCATCATTATTATAATTCACACTATTAATCGACCGTGTCTTTCTCAGAAAGAGGGGCTTTCGATAAGGATTTCTCCCTATTGTAGCGCCAAGTATTAGGTGACCAAACCTCTACTTGGCGTAACTTCTAGACATCGTTAATATTGCAAATAATAATATTAATAAATTTGTTACCTCAATTATTGATTTAATAATATATAAAATATCGACAATAATTGAATCAAATAACGTGAGATACTATGCAATAATTACTGTGGCAATAATTAAACAAAACTGAGTGACTTCTCACGTAAGCATCAATAATCAATACCGTGTGCTATTATGCAACCACGCGTATTACTGTACTTTTACTACCGAGTAGTTCAACAGTTTTAACGGTAAAACTTACACCGTTATTTTCATAAAAATATTTTTGTCGTTTTCTCAATTCGACAATAATTTTGTTGCGGGGTCCCCCAATGATTGTACCGTTGTACGAATATTCCCTGCTAAAATGAATATTCCCCGACCAATCGAATATTATATAAAAACTTGCGTACTTTGCAAAATTTATAAATATTACCCACAACTATAACATTATATCAAATCCACACCATAATATTCAAAAAAAATATTTCGAGAAATTTAAATTTTTATTCATAAAATTTGGGGTCTCACAATATATATATATATATATATATATATATATATATATATATGAAAACAAGTAAAAGCCACGGATTGTCGATCCAGGCTCAACTATTCGATTCAAAGCTATATATATATTAAAGCGAGAAAAAGCCACGGATCGACGATCTAGGCATAACTAATCGGTGGATATATATATATATATATATATATATATATATATATATATATATATATATATATATATATATATAAAGCAAGAGGAAGCTTCAAATCAAAAAATCTTATAGTATCTTTGCAAAGAAGGTTTTAAATTGCTTTTGGAGCTTGAAAATAAGTTTCAGAGGTTTAAATTTGATATGTCGTAGTATATATGTATACAAGTGTTTAGAAAGAAGAATATTGAAGTTTGAAACACTATAGCAGGGGTTAAAAGCTGAAATGGATAGAGTTTTCTCTCTTTTTCTCTTTTTTCTTTTATTTTATGGTTGATAGGGGGTTTATTTATTGACCAAATTAGCCGCGGGTCTACTTGCGGCTACCCGAGATGGTCCAGGCCCCGTGGGTCCTATTGTCTCAAAGTACGTGCACTCAGATCAATATGCTGTCTGCCCGAACCTTCATAACTTTCAATCCGGGAATCCGAGTGAGGCGTGTTATACCTTTTCGGACAGCCCTTGACGAGAGCTACACCGTGACATGTGATTTGACTTTTTCGATTCCGGGAAGATGGGTCCATGACTAGATCTTCAAGTCTTCACAGTCCATCCGTTGAGCTATTTTGTGATGTTTTCACTCAGGATTGATGTTATGGTTCTGCATGACTTCTTTTGCAGTGATTTGGTCTTGATTGATATTGATTTGGAAAAATTACTATTTTCCCCCTCCTTGGTTGGTTTTGGGCTTGATGCAATTGTAGTCATCTTTTATTATCTCCGAGATTGGACTGCTGTTGACTTTTGACAGTGTTTAGGATAGTCTCGAAGGTTGGTTTGATCTCCTGAGGTTGTCTTTGGGTTTTGGCTTGATCTCCCGGGATTGTCACTGGAGTTTGATTTGATCTGCCAGGGTTGCCATCGGGGCTTGACTTGATGTCTCGGGGTTATCACCGGGGTTTGATTTTGAGGGGTTTGACTGGATCTCCCGTGGTTGTCTCCGGTGTGACGCCCCCAAAATAGGTATACATCACCCATCTTGAGTCGCCAAATACATGGTATAAAATTCAAATACAAACTTAATTTATACAACTGTTAAGTGTCCTACATAATACGACAAAACATAAGCTATGAGTTTTAATACAAATATTGTCTCCTAGACAATATCCAAACTCAAATTCAATCCTCATTACATTTATTAACACACTAAATAGTGAGGACAACTAAAACAACCATCTCAGACCGTCACTCTATTCCCTGACTAGTCCCGGCTACGTTCTCATTTCTTGAATAGAACAATGAAAGCAAAAGGGTGAGCTCAACTAGCTTAGTAAGAAATATTATGACTAAGATAATACAAAATAAATTATCGTTAGCCTTCAACAGTGTTAAACTGATAAAATATAATAAAAATCAAGTTTAACTGCAGCGGAATAAGCAATCAATTAGAAGAGTCAAGTAGAGCATGATATCTACTATCTTCTATGATTTAAAAAGTTTATCATCAATTTTATTGCTGAGACTCAGCTTAATAAATAATCCACATCATCAAATCATCCCTGCACTATGGCTAAGGATATTCATTAGTATCACGACCACGAATTATCCATGCACTACGGGCCAAAGATATTCATTTTTTTACCAATGGTCATGATCATGCCAACAACTGTCCATCAATGCACTACAGACCAATGAGGACTTTTACCACATCATTTGTAACATTACGGTCATGATTATACCGAATAATCCCTGGTCATAATCATACCAATCAATAGTCCATCTATGCACGTAAGCCAAATATGACTTTCATTATAATATAAGCATGAGGATGATGACAATGATATAAGAATTCAATTAAAAGAAAACAAAGGATTAATTTTTAAAGATTTATAATTTAATTTATCCAGAATTTAATAATGTCCAAATTGTCAACATGATAATGCTTTGTAGATTAAAATTCAAGAATAATATTGTATCAAAAATGATTTGGATCGAAAAGAAATCAATTTTTGTCATGAATAGTACCCCAGGTGAATAGTAACTAAGTGAATAGTACCCCCATGAATAGTACTTCGAGAATAGTATCCCGTGAATAGTACTCTGACATGAAAAAGTTAAAATTTATCAAGAATGCTCAGAATAATATTTTCATGAAAAGATACTGGATGAAGCGCAAAATTCCAAGGATATTCTACTAATTTCATGGAGTATAGAAGCCAAAACTTAACAAAATGAGTATATAATTCAGAATCTGAAACGAAATAATATTACTTACATACTAGGAGTATAGAAGAAAATATTTTTTCTTACGAGTATTCAAAAAAAATAACATCCCTTACCTTAAAAAGAAAAGTATTCCAACTGGTATAGCGGAGATATTCTTGAAGAAAACTTTCACTGTTTTCTACGCTCAAAGCTTCTTAAAACTCTAAAGAAATACGCTCAATATTATAGAAGTAGAATTCTTTGATTCTGGTGTGATTTTTAATTCTAACTAAGCATCCTATTTATAGGAGAATAGAAAGGATACTATTTGGAAAATCACGGATGCAACAGTTTTAGAAATTCACGGATGCCTTACTAAATATCACAGACGACTGAATTTTTTCAAGAAATCATATATCAAGGAAAAAATATAATATATATATATATATAAACACATGTTGCTTTGAAATAAAAATACTCCTCCCGTGACAAATTTTTAGGATTCCCCCCTCCCATTTTTTTCTTCCAACATGGGCCCCACGTGTTCCCCTCCACCAATATATCACCATCACACGTGGATCCCACCATATAATGTATATACTAAATAACTTTCTACCGATTATTTTGAAAATTGAGTAAATGAGAGTCCATATAACAATCAAAATTTACCACGAATACTTCATAAAAATCCCCTCAATATTTTTAACAACATTTATTCATCCTTATTATAATTTGCAATATTAACAACTAGATCGTTCCCAGGAAAGAGGGCGCTTTCTGATAAGTATTTCTCCCTATTAGCGCGTATTTAGGTGACCAAACCTCTTTCCTCGACAGAACTTTATAGACATTGTTAATTATGCATATAATAATAGGAATAACTTGTCATCTCAATTATTGATTAAATAATATATAAAATATTGACAATAATTGAATCAAATAACGTGAGATACTATGCAACAATTACTGTAGCAATAATTGAATAAAATTGAGTGGCGTCTCACGTAAGTATCAATAATCAATACAGTGTGCTACTATGCAACCACACGTATTACTGTACTTTTACCACCGAGTATTTCAACAGTTAACAGTTAAAACTTTCACCGTTGTTTTATAAAAAGATATTTCTGCCGTTTTCTCATTCCGACAATAATTTCGTTGTGGGGTCCACCAATGATTATCTTCAGTCGTCATTTAATATTTCTGTTAAAATGAATATTCCCTGACCAATCGAATATTATATAATAACTTGCTTACTTTGCAAAATTTATAAATATTACCCACAACTATAACCTTATAACAAATTCATTCCTTAATATTCAAAAATGATATTTATAGAAAAAATCATCTTTATTCATAAAAGTTGAGGTCTTACAATCTTCCTTTTTTATGAAATTTCACCCTCAAAATTGGTGTACGTACCTGGTATGACGAAGAGGTGAGGATACCTTGATTTTATTTCAAATTCTAACTCCTAGGTCATTTTCTCAACATCGTGGTTTCTCCATAAAACTTTAACTTGAGGTATAACCTTGGAGTGTAGAATATGTTCCTTCTTATCCAAGATTTTAACAGGTAACTCTTCATACATTAAATCTTCCACTATCTCATCCAGTTCTAACTCGATAATGTGGTTTAGGTCTTCCACAAATTTACGTCACATAGATATGTGAAAAACATTATGAACACGTGACATACTTCGCGGTAAAGCGAGTCTATAGGCCACAGTTCCTACTCGGTCAAGGATTTCAAATGGGCCAATGAATCGAGGATTGAGCTTTCCTTTCTTTCCAAATCTGGAAAACTTTTATGTGCCTAAGGCAGATGTGTTGAACGAAAATATCGTTCTTGTATGTAGTATTGATCAATACAGGGCACATTGGGCAGATAACCCTCGTGTCCGTAAGTTATGACGGTTTGCAGATGAAGTTCTGCTAAACCTTAGCGAAAATGAAAAAAAAATTTTATAGTCTGTCGACTGATCTTTAGTTATAGTCAGTACGTAGTTTCAAACTTTGAAATAGAATTGATATGTTGATTAGAATTGTTTCAGTTACTTCACAACTATTGCTTCATTGTAGAAGTGTCACCCAAAGAAAACATTTAATCCTTTCAGCTAATGTTTATTGTTTGTTATTACTTGTTGGGCACTCAAATGCTCATTCTTGCTTAATTTAAATGTTTTTAGTTAAGTATGACCAACCAGAGGGCTCTGTAGGAACAAAGGGAAAGGAAAGCATTCAGAATAAGTTTGTGTTATCTTATGTAATAGCTAGACTTAAATAAGATGATCATATTTATTATCTATCATGTAATGAAATGTTTTAAGGTCGCGTACCTGGGATTTAGACAACTCTGATATGTAAACTAAGTTTGATATTTATAACAAAATTATTATTATTCCGCTCAAAGAAATGGTTTCGTGAAGCACTGAATTCGGGTTTCAAGTACCTAAATTTGGGGGCGTCACATTTACCATTTCAAATGTTGCAGCAACGACAACAACCAGCAAACATCCCGAGTTGAACATCCATCCCCCTAGCCCAAACATCTGTTGTGATCAGAACCCAAGTTGAGCCATCCCGAAACTCCGCCATTATTTGAAGGCATTTCTTTGATATATCTACATCATCAATACTGATGTTATCCTCTCTAGGTTCTACAACCCAAAAGATGGCTTGTATGAGGGTTGATTTGTCGCTCCCAGTCCTTCCTACTACACCAATTTTCTTCCTTCCAGGAAATGTGCAGGTAATATTTTTCAACACAAATGGGAGATGCTCAGCATAACGAATCTGCAAGTAAAAGCACATTCATACATACAGAAATGCAAGTAAGAAAACTTTTTAAACTATGATTTTCATTTTTCTTTATTCTTTTTATAGGTAGCATCACTTTAAATTATACTTGCAATATTTCTATAGGAATTTTCTACACAACTCTTTGATATGTAACATTAATCACAACATATATTTGGTTATCTTTTACTTCTTAATACCTTGCTGTGAAGATTTACCTGCATGTTTTTAAAACAAATTGTTCCTAGGTTTCGGCGCTTTTATGATGGTTCGCAATTTTCAATCACCGTAGGTACTTCACCGGTAAGTTTTGAGTACTGAAGAATTCTTTCAACTGAAATCATTTTAATTTCTACATTGTATATATTCCAAATAACTGATGCTTGCTGAACATTTAAATTGATTCCATATGTGACTGCCATTTAAATCACTGGTAAGTTTTGTTGCTGCTTGATAGGTGGATTTTATATCCACTTATTCGGTATCTTTTACTTGAATTAGTTGCTTATATTCATGTGTCTTAGTTACTTTTCATGTATTTTATGTTTATTTTGTAGATCTTATGCTTGGGAACGATGTGAGCGATTATTGGTATGAAAACGCAAGGAAAAGCAAGGAAAATGCAAAGAAAAGCAATCCAGACATAATTTGGGCTTTCATGTTTACTTCATGTTCTTGATTTGGAACTTAGCTTACATTGTAGAGCGTCTTTGTAGCTTTCCGGAATATCTTGAATCGTTCTAATCGGAGTTCGGATGCAAGAGTTATAATCGTTGTACCAACGGACGTCAAACTTCTCTGTTTTGGTTAGCCATTTTCATAGCAGTCTCTTCCAGTCCAAATTCAGCCTTGATTCGTCCCGAATTTCTAAATTCTCAAAGAATGAAAGTTGTAGATCTCGTCGATATCTTCGATTTGATAGGTAGCAGGACCCATAACTCTTCCGGGATCAAAGGTTATGGCTATTTTACCAGAGGACACTGCAATGAGAAATGGACCGCGACCACAAAAAATCGCGCACCCGCCGACCCTTCAAAGCAATTCTGAGCGGCCGCGCGACTTAGGGCGATGACCACAACTGACTGTTCATTAAACAGAGCAATTGAAGCATAATTGAGAGAGAGGTTCAATTAGGGCTTATATATTAGATGTATTTTCATTATGTAGGCATATTCCACCCCTTGGGGGCTGAACTTACTGCTATATTTTCTTTCTTCAACTTTCAATAAGTAGATTAGAGTATATTAGAGTAGTGATTTTCTAGAGTTGATTAGATTGAAGACTTGAAGCGATTGGAAAGCATTGGAGATTCAACCTTGGATCAAGAGAACAGATTTGCACTACCATTCTCTATTCTTACTCTCTCTTTGATTCCTAATTGTATCTTATGATGTTTATTCAATATGTGGATGATAACATTAATTCAATTATGATTTAAATTCTATTCTGAGATTGCAATGGAGTCTATGGATTAGTTTAATCTGATATATTTCATTGTTAGCTTTATTGATTTCTATGGGATTGTCTATTAAGATTCATGCTTGCTTGTTTAGTTGATTGGCCATCAATTACTGTGATAATTCATATGGACTTGAGAAACGAAGTATGGGTTTAGATCTGATCTTTTTAACTTGTGATTGTATATTCTACATTGTGTTGGGATGTATGATTTGTGCTTAGGATAGACATATACCGAAGCACCATTCGTAGTCAATTGAGAACTTGCGCTTAAACCCTAATTATTTGTAAATCAAATAGACATATAGTGGTTTAGGTAATGTGGGTGTTCATGTGTATTCTATCAAATGTGGATTATATGTAATATGGGTATAGTACATTGAGAGATGGCTATACTTTACTTTCGTGTTCTTGGCTAACAATCTGGTACAATTAGTTTGGCTTAACATGGAATATGTGGATTTGAATGCGCCAATAGATGAAATTGTAATATCCTATCTTCATTATCTAGTTTCACTCTAGGAATAGTTAGGTTTATTTACTTTAATAGCTTAAATATAAAATATAATTTCATTCGTTTAGATAAGACCTAAAATGGTTATAGTTAATGCTTGGTAAACTTTATTAGTTAATTCCTTGTGGATCGATACTCGACTTACTCAGACATTTGTTGACGCATGTATACTTGCATGAGTTAGAGCTCTTTTGTTAAAACTAAAAAAGAGGCAACACCGCTCCTATAGTGACTCTACAAAGTGGTGTAGGATTGAGCTATTTGTATCCCCTCGATAAGCGAGCCAATTCTCTTACAACAGTGTATAATATTGCTATCATCATTAACAAATATTAGATCAAGATTACAAAATGATAACACTT